>CAJNOP010000467.1:66618-109360 GCA_905250075.1 Rotaria sp. Silwood1
TGGACGATGAGAAGACTCGCACCCACGTCCGCGCACTCACATCTGCCCACCTATATCCGACAACCACACACTTCAGTTTACTCGAGAAGGTGTGATGGTAGGTGAAGCAGAGGCAGTCACTCACACACAATTACACCCCCTAGGGACTGAAGAGTCTAATAGGTTTCCAAGCATAAAAGTAAAACGGGGTAAATTTTATTTTTCGTAGACCACTCAAAGTAAGTTGTATGCACAACAAATTGACTAATTACTGAGAAATGAGGAATTATATCAGTTATAACACTGACTTATCCTTCAAAAGTGATGCCTGTTAATATTTTCTAATTCTCAGTGAAAGAGTTGTGATCATGCATACCACTTACTTTCACAGCTAAGTAAAATACGACACTCTTACTCATAACCAGCTTAAATCATTTAGTTATTATTTTTCTTTTTCTTTCTTTATCTAGTAAGATGAACGTTTGATAAATGAATTTCTCTGTATAAACTTTGTTAGTATTGTTCGAAGCATTATGGGAAAAAAATCACCAAAATACCTTGCAACAGTGAAAATAGAGTCGATCAAAGTTGACTCATTCGCCAAACGTTGATGTTAATAAAAAAGAAAAGGCAAAGAAAGAAAAATTCAAATTTTGGATTATGTCGCTCATGAGTGCGTAAAACATATTTGTAGTTATCTCAATAAAATCTCACTTTATAGAACTGACCGAGCATAGATGTTCATTGCGGCTGCAAATCGATTCCTGTCGTGACCATACTCAGAATTCGATATCGTAGCAATATAAAATTGAAGTTAACAGCGTCAATCTTATTATTTTAGTAATAGAATGATAATTCTCGGTTCAATATTTATGAAAAAAAAGGGATACATAATGATAATAAAACTACTGTAGAAATAATGGAATTAAAATTACGTCGAGAATAATTACGAATATCGAATGTCTCAACAATGTCTGTAGGATATAGTGTAGTTTACACAAATAAAAGATGAAACCTTGATTTTCTCAAAAGACTTGCGATAGAACTTGCTACAACAACTGTAACAAAAAGTTTTTCTTCTAATTTCAATGGATTTTTAAGGGGGAAAAGTAAAATATATAAAAGGTTACTATTTCCTATAATATCGGGAGTAATAAATATATTTCTAACATCTGTTTTATATTTATCTCTTGATAGACAAAATCAGAGAAATCTAATTTTTCTCAACATTAATTTAAAACAGTAACGAATAAAATCATTTGTAGTTTCGTATATCATGATCAAAAATATATAACCAACTTTCTCAAAATGTTCTTTATTGAAATAAGTTTTAACAAAACAAATACTATTTACAATAAAGAAAAATATTGATGAAAATTTTCTGAACAAACAAATGGTTCATTCGTATGAATACTGTGCAAGTGAACACAGTTGAAACGTGCTGCATCATTGATGAAATTATTTGTTGCAATTGCAAGTGTTTCATATTCGATGGTAAGTTCCAGTAAACTAGGCAAGCGAGTGTTTTTTTTTCGAAGAGAAACTGTTCAGCATAATCCACATGTGATTCATCCCAGTTTGAGTGCGACAAGAAGACAAAATATAATCAACATAGACGAATGTTACTCATTTTTTTGTGGATGAATATTACGTACATATAAACTTGCAAGATAGGGAAATCTTGAGATACAACTTTGAATAGGTCATGTCCGCATAGATGCGGATAAAACTTCGAGACGTTCATCAAGAAGATAAAGACGATCATCGAAAGTATTAACAATAACGTTCAATTTAGTAAGAAGTGAAGACATACCACTAGTTGATGGAAGTGTAAAAATTGAAATTCCTAAACATCGATTATATGATCATTCATGAAAGATCAAATCGCTTAATCGTTTACTTAAAGATAATATTAATGGAATTATATTTAATTGGCTTTCATCTTTTATATCGACAACAAGATGAGTAAATTGATTAGTGAGAAGATAACCAAAACTTCTATTACATGAGAAATATAGAAAAATCGTGTACTCTTGATTGCAGACATGTCAAGTACCACCTCCAGAATAAACAAAAAAATATGGCAGCAAATTAAAAAATGTTTGCATTATGAGAACAAAAAAAAATACATACAGTTACAAATATTTCGATTTAATAGAGGATACTATTTCCTACGAATTAATATGGTATGAGACATCACGGATAGTCTAGTTCGTTTTTTTTCATTCGAAGATCTATCTTCATGAATATGTTTAACTGTGAAAGTTTATCATAGTTAAAAAAAATCTTATTATTGAATACATTCAAATCATCGGATCACGATCAGATGTAAACAGAAGTCAAAATAATTAACAAGGATTCAATTGGAGAAAGAATAAGCTCAACAACATTGATATGTTCTCGAAGACTAGAATCAGAATAAATGATTATTTTTATTTAAGCAAAACACTCATATTTAGAAGGACTCTTAAATATTCGTAGATCATCGTACTCAATATGGCTAACAAGGATGATCTTAAGCATAAAACTTCGCAATAATTGAATATTAAACTTTCTTCTATTACTGATTTTTCTTTAGATAAGAAAAACTATCTTAATTCTACAATATGACCTATTGGAAAATGTTCGCATTCAAAATGTAGTCAAGAACATATGATTATAAATGCATGTATAATAATGTTTGTTTGATTGATTAAGATGAACAAAACTAAATAATTAGTATATACCGGCTAAATATTGACGAAATGTTTCTTTTTGAAAATTAATGAGTGATAACGAGTAAAGTTCAGGATAATAGGTTCGATTGAATGTAGTTCACAAGTAAGTTTGTTTACTTGATCATGAATTCGAGGTAAGATTTTTTCGCAAATTCTATCAAGTACTTGATTGTTTATTGAAGAATTACGGTTAAACGATGATTTCAGTTAAATCAAGGTTATGAATATAAAGAGGATCAAATACTAATCGATTAAATCGTTCATTGACATCCACTAATGAATACAATATATCTATCATATTCAATTTGTTAAAAATGATAAGTACTATTTCATTGGGGAGATCCGAGAATATTGAGGGTGTGATTGCGAGGTATGGAAGTGAAAGAAGAGAAAAACCACATCGACCTATACTAACATCCCTTTCAGGACATTCAAACAACTTGCTACAAGCTCCAGACTGGTTCAGAAAGAAATGCAGTTTCTGGTAACAATGACGCTTGTCGAGTATTTGGCAACAATGGCATTTACTTCGATACATCAAAACAGTGTAAATTCAGGTTTTCAAGTTCATATAGAGATGCAACTAGGATGATTTGTTTAACGTGCATTAGAGATGAATCATCTAGCATCATAGTTTTATTCAAAAGAAAAACGCCTGTCAATGCAAACTTGATAGGGCTACAATAGAGAACTCGCACAAGAATGCCGCATGAACAAAGATAAAGAATGGAAAAGGCGGAACACTTAAGACCGTAAAAATTGAATAATCATCGCACTAAACGAAAATGTACAATTTCCGAATTACTTCTTTTTTTATTTTATCAGATCACGTATTATGAAGTTAGAAGATTCACTTTCAATCATTGCTGTTTATAGAAGGAGACGCCTGAAATCGTATCTAGACTTATAGTGACTATTTTCTTGTAGTGAGTGCCATACACATAGACTCATAAAGTGTAAAAAGAAAATTTTTATGAAATATAGATTTATAATATACAGCTCCTTTCAATCATAATTAGATACTTCAAACTGAACGTTTTTCAAGCTTGACAAGTATGGCATTTGGTTGAATAATAAGTCGTTCTTCTTGTTTAAAACCTACTTCAGTTTTATCATCAGGTAATATTCGATATTGACGAAGTAATTGAATTAAACATAATTTTAATTCCATAAGAGCAAATCGCATACCAACACAATTTCTTGGACCAACACCAAATGGCATCCAAGCAATTGGATGACGTTTTACTAAATGTCGCTCAGGATAAAACATATTTGGATCTTCAGGACCCCATAAATCTGGATTATAATGAATGGTGAATACATCAGGTTGAATAATACTGTCTATAACAAAAGGTCAATCGAAATGTAACTGTAGAAATCCATGAGTGTTATATTAAACAAACCTTTTTCAATGATATGATCGCAAACAGTAGTTGTTGTATTACACTCACGTGTCATTGCTTTAGAGGTTACAGGATACATCCGAAGAACTTCACGTACAAATAAATCTAAATAAGAAAGATTAGTTGCTGTGTCATACGCTTCTACTCCATTATTATTATCATTCCAGTTGCTATTTTCTATTTCTTCAACAAGTTTTTCTTGAATGTCTTGTTTTGTTGCTAAAACATATGTCGAATAAGCAAGTGCAGTTGATGTTGTTTCATAACCAGCAACCATAAAAAGAAAAACATTCGGTATAAGTTCATTTGACTGTAATGCTTTTGTAATTAATTGATCGTCAACATGATCCTAGAATGATAGGTCGAAAATTAGAATAAAAAATAATCCTTTAATAGATTGTATTCTGAGCAATTATTTTCTTCTTTGTGAGACACAATATTAAAGAAAAGAAAATCTATCAATTTAATTAAAATCCAAAATCATGTGTCTTTTCATCTACACAACTTACTATAACGTTGTCACGAGTAGCTTCCATCATTAGTTGTAATAAATCTGCACGTTTTATTGAATTTGATGATGATTGAATACGAAGATCAACAACTTCTTGAACACGGTTCATCAACCACAAGGCTGGAATTTCTTCAAGATAATTATTCAATGCTGGTATTAATTTCACTAATATACTACGAACATTTCCTAAACCAAATACAATATCATGTAAAGGGCGTGCAAGAAATGGTATTAAGTTAGCCAATCGAAAAAGTAGTAGTTGATCAGTATCTGTTTTAAATAATGCAGCTGATTTTTGTAAATATGGATTATTAATATCATTTTGCATATCAGTATCAATACCAAATGCACAACGACCTAGAATAATATATTATATATTGTGCATTTGTAAGTAAGATTGATTAACTTACATATAACATCCATTGTTAATCGTTTGTATAACTCATAAATGTTAATTTTCTTCTGTTCATCATCTGTTATTTGAGATATTTTATTTAGCATTGCTTCGATACATTCATTTACTAAAGAAGACATAAATTTGAGTTTTGCTGATGAAAATGTTGGATTAATAACATGTCTTTGACGACGCCATCTTTCTCCAGTTGCTCGAAAAAGATGAATCTTTCCATCAGTTTCTATACGTAAAATTCTTGGTATCATGCGTGAATGAAATGATGAAAATTGTTTAATATAAATTTCTTGAAGAAAATCAACATCTGATACAACGTACATTGGTGTTGTACCAACAAATAATCCGTAAATTGAACCATATTGACGAGACCATTCTTGTATTTGTTTTGAAAATGAGTTTGTTGTCCATAATGTCTTATAATGGCCGAAAAAGAATTGATATGGAGGTCCAGAAATACCAAGATGTTTGAAATAATTATAACGATTGTTGATTGTCCATAAACAGACATAAATGAGAGAAACAACAATTGTGATGAGACCAACAGTAAGAAACATATTTTCAGACAAAATACAGAATTGTGATTGCTTGTTTTCGTTCGTTGTGTAGGTGAGACCTATCATGTTTCATCAAATACGTGTCTTATATAGTATAATCAATGTTCTTTATTGCACTTTTAGTTCGGTGTGTTTCGTTATCTGAGTACTACGTTGACGTCAGGAGCACAAAAACACATAACAGAACAAAAGAATAAAACGATGACGTGATCTTTATGAAGTAAAAAATCTATAGTGAGTCATCATACTACCATTTTAGTTTTACTGTATAAACAAGATACATTTTCATTCTTTTCCATCAGAGACACAAATAGTGCGAATCACACTAAATAATAGAATTGATTTACAGTATGATAAACTACAAAAGATCTATTGAATGGAAGTTTTAGAGAACGTTTGCAGATATGAAAAAAGCAGCTATTAAAATGAATCGATCAGAATTGTTTCAAGTACATGAAAGATGAAGAACATCATATCAATTTCGAGCAAAATCGAAACAGTTCTTTGATGCATATCGATACTGTGACTTTTCTTTTCATTATCTGCTTGAGAGTATTTCCCAGCTGCTTCTTATTTTATTCAGGCAATTGCTTTCAGCTACTCTATTCAAAGTTACTTCACAGCAACACTCTGAAAAATATAGGAATTGATAGGCATTATTTATGTAATATTCTCTTCAACTATATAGGAAATATATATAGAAGGCTAATTTCTCCTACGAAAAGTTTTTAGACACTTGAAAAACACTGTAACAGCATTGTGAATTATAAAGTGTGCTTTTTATACGTGTGTCGAATGAGCTAAATAAAAATATCGCCAAGTGGTGAAAAACACTGATTTGTGTTCGATTTATTGTCAAGTGTTTTACACATAGATGCCATATAAATGTCACAAAACCAAATTGAATAAAGATGACGAAAAACTTGTTTTTGATTTATAGAATATAAACGATATGTTTTATCAAAACTACTATAGGATCTGACAATCGTTTTGCGCTGATGAAAAGATTTTTTCCGCATACTTTTTAAACATTCTGAAGAGAAGAAGAGCTGTCCAACGTATATAAAATTCAGTTTGGAATTTCCTAATCTTGAAAGACAGTAGGAGGTGCATTGTTGGATTCGGAGTGATCAAAAAGACCTCTTTAACTCATGTTGGCTTTATAAAACTTAAGTTGTGTTCAGCTTTTAATTCTTCAGCTTCTGATATATACCATGAAAAATTGCAATGATTTGTTGAAATGCAAGCTGCCACATGTTTTATACTGTATTTTCTCTTATTTTGTTCCTAACAGGTATGATAGTGCTAAAGGTCGGTATTGACTGACTTTTTATAGGAAAAGTATTAGAACTTTAAATTCTGGAGTTGGTGATTTTAGACATTGATGCATTAAATGAGAAAAAAAAATCAAAAACAAGTTATTGAGTACCTTCAATACTCGGCACTTTCATGGACGCTCTCTTAACGGACTCTAGAATTGACGTCAAAGTAAAGTATGTAATCAATATGAAGAAAATCAATATGATTACTACACATATGTATGTTTATATCAATAAAGAAGGCTATGTTTTTTCTCTTATTGGATTTTGTGAAATGAGATATACAAATATCAATAAAGTTGTAAAAGAAACTTGGTATTTGAATTAAATGCGATGAAAAGCACCTCATTATTTGTTTCATTACAACGAGATGACGGTCGTTATACTGACGCCTATAATACTTTTGATATTCTATCCTTTCCGTTCTTCAAGTTTGAAATGCTACGAGTGCACAGGTTATGTTCCATGCGGCAGCGGTCAAACTCACTTACTCGTTAATTGCGGTGGCAAATGCATGGTCTATCAAAATCAATATGATGGAAGTAAGAATTTCAACTTAAATTTATTCCATTCTGAGATAAATCTAATGTTTTCTATTGAAAGATGTAATAATACGCCGATGTTGTTGGAGTAATTGTGGTGGTGATGGAGTGAGTTTTTATGAAGGACGTTTGACGTTTTTTTGCTCCGAAGATATGTGCAATGGAGAGATAGCAGATATGAATCTTATTGAAGGAGGAAGTGGAGAGGAACCAGAAACAACAACAACAACAACAACAACTTCGAGAGTGTCAACTTTGCCATCAACCACAACAGCGGGTATGTGCAAATATCACGCTAAAAGCTAACTAATTCTTTTTTAAATAATTAAGGAAAAACAACCTCAGTGAGCATTGCATCATCTTCGTTAACTTGTTATGAATGTACTGGTCACTATTCGAAATGTGGCATTTCAGAAAACGCAGTTTTACACAACTGTCGAATGTGCATGGTTTATCGAAATGTTTACGATGGCAGTAAGTACAATAGATGGGATTTATGATAATGAGTCAAATTTTAAAAAACAACTTAAAAAAGGCAGAAGTACATGAAATATTGATTTTAGAAGTGTCGCGTTAACATTAATATTAAAATTAATGCTAATACTTATGCATTAGGATTAACTATTAAGCCTAATGCTTAAGCCTTATTGGCATTAGAATTAGTTAATGCTTATGTGTTAGCATTAATTTAGTATTATTTTTAATCCTAATATATACATACTGCATAAAAGTTTTGGGCTGGTACCGTCACATACTACTTCTAATTTTTCATGCGCTACCAGGAGGTATGTCAGTGACTTTTCAAGAACTACTTTGATGTACGCCTTGTAATTTTTTAAGGGCTAGCTGTTCAGGTATTTTTTGTAACTTTTCAGCTACTATCTTGACATCATAGTAGTATTTTTTTTTGAGAACAACTGAAATATGATGCATAATATTTTATAATGGACTGATGTTTCTCGAAGAACGTATTTACTGATCTAAATCATTCTATGGGTGTTTTAGTGTAAACTACGCGTACTTTCTGAACCAAACAGGAAAACATATGAGTCTATTGAATGGAAGTACTGAAAAATTAGAGAAGATTTTATTTTTACTGCAATCAGATATCGCTAGTTTCAATTTTACATTTTGATTAGAAATATTTTAGTATGTTTTGATTGGATAAAGTCCCATGGAGTCGTTCTAGTTTTTGATTCCAAACGTTTGATTAATAGAGATTCTTTGAATAGAATTGACTCTAGAGATATCGTCTCAAAATTCTTTGTATAATAAATACGAATTATATGAACTCATGAGTTTTCGTTTAACCAAATGTGCGAACTGATTTTGAGCAAAGCTTACGTATTATTGTTCAACTGAGACAATATCTTCACTTTTGTGCTATTCGAATCGTCTCTTTATGGTAATGAACATTCGAATTCAAAATCAGATACTTCGAAAAATTACGGATGTACATGCATACGGTGAGTATTTCATTGCACAAATTCTAAGTATGATGTTTTCATCACAAAGAACCGTAGTTATGATAGAGCAAATTTAGTGCAACGAAGAGAAGTACGGCTTTTTCGAGTCACATGTAGCAAAAACAAACTTTTCTAAACAGTCGATAAGAATTGAAAAGGACAATTCATTCTTCTTGAGCGAAAAAGAGACGATTCGAATGGCACAAAAATGAAGATATTGTCTCAGTTGAACAATAATACGTAAGCTTTGCTCAAAATCAGTTTGCACACTCGGTTAAACGAAAACTCATGAGTTCATATAATCTGTATCTATTATGCAACGAATCCTGAGGGAAGATTTCTAGAATGAACTCTATATAAAGAATTCCTATAAATCACACATGTGAGACCGAAAAATATAGCGACTTTGTCAAACCAAAACATAATAAATATTCCTAATCAAAATGCAAAAGTGAAACTAGCCATGTCTGATAGCAATAATATTCCAATTATCACTTTTTAGATATGCCATTTTGAATCAGTGAATTTATTGTTTTATTTACTTATTGTTATCGGAATTCCGAGTTTCCATAATTAGTCTTTGTAAAGTGGTGACACCACAGTGCTGAAAATCCAAAAAGTCAGCCTGTCATTTTTAATTGAAATTTATGACTAATAGAAAACCAAGATTCAAGGACACTTATCTAAATATTCAGACCACTTGAATAAAATGGGAACCATAGTATGTATGTGTCTTAGACGAGTTGTCGATTCATATCGATCGTGGGTTGGACTAAGCTGTTCTAAGATCCAAGTTTGACCTAGTATAAAATTGAGTTGAAATTCAAAATTGTTTTATGCAATCCATTCCTAATTTGAAGATTGCAATTATTGATCAACAACCAAGTTTTAACAGTTAGTTCTATTGTAGTGCATTGATGAGTCAAAGTTGCATTGAAACATTCATTAACGGTTTTTATGTGTAAATGGAACTTTCATAGGATATCTTTTGTTTTTATAATCGTTTACGTTCAACTTCTATTCATCAACCGGTTACAGATTAGAATTGTAACCGAACTGGTTAGTTTGCCAGGCGTCGATTTGATTAAACTTTTATATCCATAACTTTAATGAATCAGACATTTGATTTTGAAGGTAGATCTCCCTCTGACAAAACTATAGTCATCATCAAAATTTCATACCTTAATATTGAACTTACGCTTTCTTATCGTATGATAAGAGTCTCGGACCATTCTGAATGTATCCAAGCTCACTTTTCTGGACTAATCTTAATCGACTATTATATACTCTCAATAGCTAGTAGTTTCTAATTTATCCTTTCGGTAAAACTTATCTGAAACCTTGAAATATAAGGTCTACTATAAAACCATACTTTGTAATCCACTTCAGCTTCTTAGCGAAAGTAGCATTATCTTGCAAGTTGAGAGGCCTTTCAGTTGTGTTAAGCCACGATTTAAAATAAAAATAGACCAAACTTGTTAGCTCTTGCAAAGAAGTTAAAGTTACGAAAGTGTTGTTCCTTTGCTTTTCGTATTAGCATATATGACACATGATGCAATAAAATAGAGGTTGTTACCATTAGAAACTTCACATGTTATATCAGTTTCTTGTTGTATTTATTTTTTAAAACTACAATACGACCGGCTGTTGTCGGTTAAATCAAGAATTTCAACTAGCCAGGTCAATCCGGTCGAAAAAACTCTAAAAGCTCAAAATAGCTAAGAGCAAAAGAATTATCAGTGTTTGATCGCATTTCTTCAATTAAAATTTTTGAACCAGCCATCGATTTTAAGACAAAAGTTTAAATTGAGACTCAAACATTTTCCTTAATCGAGTCTTCAAAATAAGCTTTCCTTAGCAACTCTTTATTCGAGCATTCGGAAAGTAACAAACAAATCTTACTATTATATCGACAAATGAATTTGTTATCGAATGTACCTTAGATTCTTTTTCTTTGAACAAAGCGGAATGTCACTGAAAATACAACTCGAATGCTCACTACGCACCACTTATTCTGTTAGCAAAATTGATGCCATGAAATAGAGCAAACATGCATACGTTGTTTGATTTAGATACAGTCGTTCGACGTTGTTGCACGTGGGGTTGCGGACCGTCGGGTTCGGTACAGCAATATGAAGGTCGCCAAACATATTTTTGTTCATCGAACCTATGTAACGGAGTAGGTGCTGAATCAATGCTGACCAGTAAAAGAGGTAAGTACACGTGAGAAAAAGTTACTGATGTTACTATGCAACAATGATCTGTTATGGAGTGATTATAAAAGTGGAAAACTGAATTCTTTTTGAGATAAAACCAATTTTATCTCGGAAACGAAGTGCTCTGAGTTATTTCCTCATAAACTTAACTGTTTTTATGTTTAACAACCGATTATAATTATATATATGTTCAATGGTTTATTTTGCTTACAGGCATTCCTTTTGTTCCCGACCAGTAATCATGGTAATGGCATACGGCATTATTCGAAGAACTTATACAAATGCTGAACAATTAGCTACATGAAATTATATTAAACTTTTTTTTCGATGTTTCTTTTGAAGAGCTAAAACTTTGTAAGAAAAAAATGGCGAGCTATATGTAAAAACTAAATAAATTTAATATATTTCTGCATAATCAAAAATAAAACCCTTAGTCACGTGTCTCAACTAGAAACAAGAATGTTGGTCATCTCATAAAGGTTCATCGTATGGATAAACAAATGTTGGTCACACGATATGATTCTATTTTGAAGATGTTCACCTTATCATGACATATGAAGTTTATCATCGAAATGAAATGTTTTCTGAATACCCGATGGAGTACGAGCAAAAAACAAATATCTTCTGTCTCTTGTCGTTCATGATTTTGTAGATGCTTGCAAGCATATTGTGAAATCCAAGCAAACATGTGATTCTTTGAAGATTCACTCACCGAACGAAATTGAATCAATTTTGAGCTTATTTCAACAATACTAACTTAAAATTATTCCGATGTTCGATTAATTGTGTAAATTTCAGTGATCTGAAACTGTACGGTATTTTTCTCCTCCAGTAATGGACGTGCTACATAGCTATTGTCAAATCAGATAGTCATACATGGTATCATATGTCTCTGTTTCTGCTCTGTTTCAGCAAAGTTTCGTCTTGAACTTGAGAAGATATCTAGAGGGATGTCTGTGCCTTAATGAGTTAGACGGTGAATATCCATCTCTTTTCTTTTGTTACAAGCATCCAACAAAGATTTCTTCCGTATATCTAAATTATTTGTTGACACACCGTATGGTGATGAGAAAGCTTTCAAAACTTCAGTGCTTTATACATTGAAAGGCATTTTTTTCACGAGTAGTCTGTCTGAGATAAGAACTGTTGTGCTTATCTAAAATAGAATTAAAGTAATTAGATGAGCAGAACACTGAAAGAAAATTTTTTGTTCTTTAGAAATTTAGAATGCCCTATCATTGTGTGTTTGTTTAACTCGAATCTCTTTTCCTATGAAGACTTCACGATCTTTTTGTCTCATTTCATATACCACTCTGTTCTTCTGCAATATTTTTCTTCTCTTGCTACAAGATTTTGCTTTCAGCATGATTTCCTTTGTTCTAATGTATTGGCTGACAATATTAGTTCTATTTTCGAAATGACTTGAAGATTTGAAACAATAGTTCTAACATATTGATTAGGTGTGGTTCCTTTCCTAAATCTTTTCTCATTCATAAGCACCGTCTTCATTTCCCACATTTCTCAATTGCTCTTTTTAATGTCTCCCAAGATGCAATATTTCGACTCTCATAAGCGGTGGATTTCATTTTTTTCGATAATGATTTTCGAAAATCCACTTCAGCTCCGATAGATTCCGACACGTATCCATTCGAAAGATTCTGATCACTTTCGGACTGTATTTATCGGCATCCAATCGAACAGATTCTGAATTTTTCTGAAGAAACTCCTGTCGGCCTCTGGCCGCAACAAAGCAGTCAGAACTCAATCGAACAGACTAAATGCAGATGACCTAGGTCATTGTCTCGAACTCTTGCTGTTTTTTGCTTCATATTTTCATGTACTTTTTCACATGTGAGGAGTGTAGGAGAGAATTGAATGTGCTTCTACTGCTTATGGGATTGTTTTCTTGAAGATAAGCTGAGCAAAAATGTAGTAATGGACTTATAAATGATACTCAACTCTTTCTTTCGAATCAGTTTTAAGAATACAATGTCATACGTAGAAGAAACAAGATATTAGCCGATGATAGTTGATCGTGAGATCTCAAGCACAATATCATGCGATTGAGTGTTACGAATTGGAATGACTTCTGCCACGATTTCTCATCCTCTCGTATGAAAACACACATTAGCGGAAAAATAAAAGGAGACAAGAGTTGGAAAAACATTTTTTAATATGTCTATTTAAAAAATAACTATAATGACATGGAACACACACACGACAATACCTTAAACCGGATTATGAGACATGCGTTACATTATTCCAACGGAAGCATTTTCATCATTGATGAATATTCATTTTCACAAGTACAAGAGAGTCATTCTATTGTGTTAAAACAACTCCTTTCTTCTACTCATGACGGTCTTTTATTTCCAATGTTTCGAACAATAACATATGATAATCAGAAATGAATCCATGAGAGGCAATCCGTGGATTGGATTTCTATGGTTACTGTATGCAATAACACCGAACTTTCCGACTAATAGTATATATTCAGTACAAAACTGCCAATAACATAGGATTTTATTATAAAAAAAAAGAAACTCAGTAATTACTGATTAAGTAGGAGTGCTAAGAGTCGAATAGATTGAGTAGCGGTTATACTCAATTCATTTTCATAGTTAAAGAGCAATTTAGTTTTTTATTTAAATGCTGCAAACCGGGTGAGGCGAAGAAAAAACCTAAAAATTTGAAGAAATGACAACCATGTTGACGGTACAACAGTATATTACAAGATGATATACTACAAAGGCTCTCCAGTACTGGCACAAGTACGATATGCAAAATTTTCTAAACGAAACAATATAGAAACCGATCGGAGCGATCTGCAAACATTTTTATTTGTAATGCGACAATATCTTTTGCTATAAATATGGAATAAACGGAAGAGTTACTGTTTTGATGCGATTATTCAGATTAAAATCGATTGTAGTTGAAGTAACATGGTTCACAATAGGTTCTTTTCTCTATTCTACCGAATTTAAATTTTCAAATTTAGGTAAACTCTGTAGAGTAACAGAATCTAAATGCTCTGCTCGACCGAATACAACAAGACGTGTAGCACTATTATAAAACTCCTGCCATTGTTCAGCTAATACTGGTGTTCATTTTATACTGAGTAATAATTGCTGAAGATCTTCATAATTAATATTTATTGTAAAGGAAAGTTGATTCATAACTAATGTGTTTTGTTTTTTTCTTCTAACTTACGAAGATGTATTCATCATCATTTGCCATATTGATGGAAGAATCATTGACAAACATTGTTACATATCACTCATGCGTGGATAATAAGTAAATGTGTAAAAACACATTTCATCTTTTGTTCGTTCGCCATGCTAAATGATCATACATTTTGTTCTAATATAAGCTCTTTTTCAAATGATTTACTAATGTGATTTCATTCTTGTTCATTGTATTATACACACATCGAGTAGCAAACGAACCGTCCTTGAGAAAAAAGAAGCACATGATGATTAAATCAGGAAATTTCGTCTTTTTTCTTATACTCGACAGAGTTTGATAGGATTTGCTAGACGATGTTCAAACTAATAATTGAAATCGTACGATTCTTCATTGAACAAATATTGAACAGCAGTATTGTTACGAATCAATTTGGTCCAAATACTTTGACCTACCAAAATTAAAGTGAATTGAAATTATGTGAAAAGGGTTCAACACAATCTTAGAAGAATTTACGGCGTGTGGGCTAACGATGTTGAGTACCTCAGTAAGTAGGTCAGTACCTCCTCCTGTCAAAACTTCTGAGTGTCTCAAATTGGTGTCTTTTATGTGAAATCGGTTCTTTCTCAATACGTAACCTTGGGAGTCCGTACCCACAGTAGGAAAGAAAACTTATAGAGGTGAATATAATTAGAAGTCTTGTATGCAGCGAAAATTTTGTTTTTTCATTGTTGAATCCGTTTAGAATGTTGGCTGCCTCAGAAAGGTTCTGGATACATATCTATTATGGTTTATGTGAGAGGACAGAAGTGGATTCAACTTTTTTCGCTATAGATTTCAACACTCATTCCAATCTGCTTCTATTAAAATTGAGGCTACCTTACAAATGCGTATGTGGAAAGGCGTTGATAACTGTAATGGCGGATAGGGGAAAATTCTAGACAAATTTAATCATGATATAATATGATCTTGATGTGACTCTGATGACTATCATACGCGAGTTGCCTGAGATGGACAATAAGAATTGACAACAAACTTGTTCATTTTCGGCGGAATGACAATACTATCAATACTGAAACCAGTACCGAATGTAAGATAACCAAGATCGTATCGTCGAAGTTTGTCACTAATATAATATCGAATACCTGAACTATCACGACGATCTATATAGGAAAAACAAAAAGATTGCCATTTCGAATAAAAACTGTTACTTGAAGTCAAGCGTGAATTATCTTAATGAATTTGAATTAGATAATACTTTATAATAAAGTTGCCACCAATAGGATCCCAATTTCATCAGGGAATTCTACAATCTAATCAAATTTATTCACATCTGCAAAATGCTCTTTTGATCATTTGTCTCACATAATTACCACCGACAACCCATCCAGTAGCACTATTTGCGAAACATGGTTGAAGTTGTTGTAAAAGATTGTCGTATAAATCATTCGACAAATCATTATCGTCGAAGACAATAGACGGATCACATTAGAACATAAGCATATGGTGAACAAGATCACGATTATTTTTATCGACTAATATCTCACGCTGTAAAAGAAAAATATCATTGACAAAAACATATTCTTTGATCCGTATTGCAATTGCATGTCGTTTTGTTAAGAAATGAGTGGGAGCCTTGAATATTTTGCAATGATAGGTCGTATCAGACGCTAGTACTGTATACTATAACAGAAGATTATAATATAAACATAATTCATTAACAGACATTATCTAAACGGAATTCCACGTAGTCAAATTCAGCAAATTTGTCATCTGATGGTGGATCCATATAGGATCGAAGTGAAATAATGCGGGAATTTCGTCGATTCTTATGATAGGATATGTCACCATCTGTTTCAAACATATCAGGATCGGTAAGACCATAGGCAAATTTTCGAATATTTCAATTAATTTTCTTCTTTCCATTATGCACTTTTTCTAGAGCGAATAAATATTTGCTGTTTTCACAGCAAGAATTCTACATCGATCGCAGATATAATCATTTTGAACGGCCAACTATCGTTCCAAAAACATTGTGAAAAGTGCAATGAATGAATCATCTCAACTATTTGCAATGTGGTCGAGCTATATCCTGGAAAAGGTCGTATTCCGACCAAAACAGACATGAGCAAGCGCGTCAATAAGCGAGTGAAAGCTTTTTTGCTTTCCAACTCAAGCACATCTTTAAAAGCCGACAATGGGTGCCATAGCACATTTATTGTCGATCGCTCGACAAAAGTCGAAATTTCGACTACTCAAAGATAAGAAGCTCATGGAAAAGATATTTTTGATTAATCGATTTGATTTTGATCAGTTAAAGTTCATCGAAAGATCAACGAAGTTTGATTTTCGAACGAGTTTTTACTCTTAGCCCATGATCTCATTGAAGGGATTTGGTATGCTAGAGGCTTTTACATGATTTAATAATTAAAACAAAATTATTTTTAATCTACAACTAGATTCATAATAAAAATAAATTTACAGTTCTGATGAACAGACAAACATAGTAAATTTTCTTTTCTGAACACCACAAATATCCAGAGCTCTTCAATAACTCTGATTTTCGACTATTCGTTAGCAAAGAATTAATTGATGGACTCATTTAGAACTATCGGTTTGTTTTTTCATTCTAAAAACTACTCGATTATTGATGATTTCAAATTTAATGAGAATCGGTAACTCGAAATTGTTGTTATTCTAGTTTTGGTATATTTTTTATTGCTTTTCTTTACATAGTCTAATTGATTCTAATGTTATTTATTCTCTAGCACAAATCTACTATTTAATACAACGAAACTTATACCGAATAGAATTGCTTTCGTTTATCGTTAACAATAGTAACATTATATACCACGAGTAGTTTTTGAAAAAAACCGTGAAAATTTATATTTGAAGAAAGTAGAAAAAATGTTAAAATTAAATATATTTCATGATGACACTTGACTTTATGTAAAATTAAAACGTTATATTTAATTCATCTGACATATGTAAGCTCCGCAATGACAATTACATATTTTGGAATATTGTCGTCTACAAAAATATTCGATAAGTATCGAGGGGTCGGAACAAAATCAGATAGAGAAAACAAAAACTTTTTCAAATTTCACAAAATGTTCGACAATGAATGAACAACTTTCTATTCTGTCAACCCCTCGAAAAGCTCAGATCAACATTTCGAAATATGCATTGAGTGACAGTTTGTGAAATTTCAGTAAAGATTTAATGTGATATATGTAAACTGGTCGGTACATAGTAGTAGAAGCAATATTTGCCTGACGTTTACTTCTTTAAAACAATATACGCTGGATTACAATTTTATCGTAGTTTATTTCGGTCAACTTTGACGAAAAACAGTGATAAATGAATACATTTCGAATAGTTGAATCTAATGCTTAAATAAAATCTATCAATTCTACAATGAATGCGTGTCACATAACTAAATGTGAACGTAAAATTGTTAAACTACTGTGCCATTTCAATTCATTCACAAAAAGAACTCTTTTTTTTCTTATTTTTTTTGCGGAAAATGGGTATAACCCACAAAAATTGTGATGGTACTATTTCGACACGTTTCGTTTGAAAACCAGGCAATGAAACTCATTTTAGCTCACTTTTCGCTCTACTCTATTTGCCTTGACAGTGATGTCATCAACGATGATTCGATAATTGTATCTTTATTCGATTCAACTATAATTTTGCTGACTTAATATAAATCTTCAAGTTCGAAGAAGGACGTAGATAAAAAAGATACAAAATGTGCTCCGAATATCGAAAAAATGATATACATATCAACGTTTGTCACCATTGTCTTACTGTTCTTTAATCCCTATTAATCTATTATCACGAAGAAAAATACTGCCTCAAAGGTAGACTGTAATCATCAAGAGCTATTGAAACCTTAAAACAAGATGAAATTTTTTGTTCGATTACACTATGGCTAGAATGCATTGTGCTCTAGGCTTACGAAAACGTATTTTTAATAGTCACGGAGAAAATCAAGAAACATGCATACTGGATGAGTGAACTTTTGTCTTAGTTCAGACAATCTATACGTTAACAACAGATGGCTGAAAACAAGTCATCTGCTAAATCTATTTCAAGAATCTTATGGTGGATGTAGATATGAATTGCCAGAAAATTCACATCCATACCTAACCCCGAAAGGAAAGATGATCATGCACTTTCGTCGTACAAAACTCTATTTTGAGAGAAATGCAGATAAAAAAGAAAAACATTATTTTCTTTGTGTCGAACTATTTTCGATCTAAAGTTATCCAACATAGTGTCAATATGATGGTGTCAGATACTCATATATCGACTACAAAACAACCTTTGTAATGAAGACGGTGTCGTATCGAAGCAGCATTGAAATCATTTTCTCAGTCGACGTATGAAGGTTTTATTTGCGATGAAAAAGTAACAATAAAAAAACTGAGTTTTGTAGTTCTGGATAATGATAGAAGTTCTCTTAAAGATAACTAGAAGGAAGTACTTCATTCAAATGATATATAGAAAACTTAAAAGTCTATTTCTTCAATATACACACGATTGTACAAATTGATAATTGTTACAATCATTCGTTTATTATTAGTTTATATCATCATAAATTTATTCGATTGACTTGTTGACAACAAACTATTATCATACACTTACTTCAATTTCGAGAAATTGACGAAAATGTTTTGTATGAAGATAAAACAAGTATCAAAAAACGATTTGCTTTGATAGTATGATGATACATTAAGTTTACTCACTTTAATGTTAGTTTATCTATAGAATCTGTTTATGAGGGACGTATCTCAACTGATTCATTGCCTTTGAAATTATATTTTAGTCGTAAGTAACCTATCAAAGACAAGAAAATATGAAAACTGTTTGTGATCATAACATTTTGCCAGTAGTTCCAAACCGTTTCACGAGATTTTCTCTAAAGTATAAACATTTGCAAGATTTTCTAAGTTTTAACTAGTGACAAGAATTTTTCCTTATTCAAATTAATCAAAAGACTTTCGAATAGAAACAATTTCTGTTTATTTAAATATCCTGAAATATTTGAATATGAAATATGACATGATTATTGTAATATCAATGTATATATATATATATATTGTTTTCGTTTAAATAAAATTCTATCTTCAATAGAGTAAAACTTGAAAATGAATAAATAAAACTAAGATCATTTGCGTTTATTTTTTCCAGGCGATGGTTGAGGAGATGCTTGTCGTTCAACTTTTTTTTGTTGTCTTAATCGTGCTTTTTCTAATTTTTGTCGTTTTTTAGACATTAAACTATTGACTAAACGGTAAGCAACAAAACCTAATTAATAAAATAAAATATATCTTTATCAAAAAAAAGCCAATTGGATTTTGAAATTAAACTTACCAACAAGAGCAACAATAATAATAGCCGGAATGATAATGAAGACATTATTATAACTGCTTGTGTAACCAGGTCCTTTAAATTCAACCTTTAAAAAAAAAAAAACGAGAAAAATATCTTCCAAAGCATATCAATTCGTTTCTTAACTTACCATATTTCTAGTGGCGTTTATTATTGAAGACAAACTTCTTTTTGCGTTAATTGATATTATATAAGTAGAAATAAGGAAAACCGACAACGTTGCTAATCCATGTTATATCATTTTAAAACCAATCAGAATATAAGATAACTTTTACGACATCTTTCCTTGACTTTTTTTAATAAGCTTTATTACATGATATTCAAAAAACTATCAATTTAAAATGTTTTATAAACATCTTCACTTTCATTACAGCGCCCTCATTGTTACTTGGTGTTGTATCTGTAAATCAAACCAATCAGTGTGAAGATGTGACATTCATTTTTTTTTTATTGAAATATTAGTCTCGTTTGCTTATGTCATAAATCAATATAAAATAATTTTTATTATCATACATGAAAAATAGAATATAGTACACAGACAGAGTAAACAAAACACATGCAGAGTAATGAATCATTATCAAATGAAATATAATGTGTTTTTATTAGGAAGCAAATATATTTCAATAAAGAAAATGAGTTTCCATCCAAATGTGTTCTCATTTTTTTTTTTGGAAACAAGTGTTACGGAATAAAAACGAAGTTCGCCCTCGGAATTCATGTCAATACAGTTATTTTATGTGTGATGTAAAAATTTACAAGGTTAAATCAGAAGTTCAACACAAATGAATGTTCTTACATTTATATATATGTCTATACTAAAAGTAAATGAATAAATACAAGATCTATTTGAGGCATTGCGTTAGTCTCTTTTGTGAAAGAAAGAGTTTCTCAAAGAAAATTTTTTTTTTCTCTATCTAGCTCATTGAAAAGCAGCTGTAACTCAACCGTGAAATATACCATGACTGTTTTAATAAAACCTTGACTAGAAGGTTTTTAGAAACGACAAATAAGAATCTGTTGTTGATTCTCAATAGTATGATGTTAAATTTCATTGATAGTAGTAAGAATGTGGCATATCTGCTAAAACTTTACTCTCAAGTATTCAATACAATAAATTGAAAATCAACATTCATTGGTCAAAACATTTTGATTGAATGTTATCCATCGGAAAAAGTGTTCTCTCTACTACAGCATATTTTTTTTTATAAATTTTGACCAAATATTTGCGGATTAGACAAACACTTCATAGAAAACTATTTATCACAAATTGAAGACGATCGTGTTTTCACGTACTACGTGTTAACTTCGAAAATTTCTTGTTAGTTTTTATCATTATTGATGATGAAAATGAACGTTAATAACGATAACGTTACCTATCCATAAACAATCAAAAGACGAAGAGAAAATTCCTACGATATCTATCGCTAATGTTCTTTTAATAAATTTCATCTGAAAAATGTCATTTAAGAAAAATTTTACTTGAATAAATTAGTTGGGTCTAATAAATGTGAACGAAATTCTAATGCACTACAATTAGTTTAAATAAAAATCCATACGAGTCTTTCATCAACAACAATTGTGAAGTTTATTATTAAAATCAAAGATTACAGAAAACAATTTAGATGATATTATAAAACATTTATTTTGTATGTCATGAATTCATATCATCTTGACTATTTCCTAGTGTAGACGTCTGTTAATTATGCAGGATAAAAGCAACAAATTACTTCTAATGATATTAGTAGAATATATGTGTCAATAGATCCTATAAATGAATATTTTCTATTAAGGAAAGAAATATAGATTTATTTAATGAGTGACATATGTTATGAATTCTATAATAAAATGATGTTGCTAAGCATCAACTTATGATTGAAGTGAAACAAAACTCAAATATATATTTGATCTATTGAATAACTTATTCTGTTTAATGATTAATATTGAAGCCTTAGTCAACAAAGATTTAGCATGAAAAAAGAATTGAAAACGAAATCTTATAATAATATCGTTCACTTTACATATTTAATGTAGATTCAATTCATCTATTGTGTTGATAAATATTATTTTTAATGTTTGAATTTATTAAAATCAAACAGTTTTATGTTCTATCAAATATTGTTCAATTAATGAAAATTTCTTCTAATTCAATAAAAATTCTTCTTAGACTTTTTTCATTATCTTACAAAAACAAAAAAAAAAAAGATGACTAATTATATTTCAATGATTTGATAAACACGATGGATGGATGTTAACATTCTTATTGAACTTCTCATTATTGTTTTTTTAAATATAAAACAAACAATTGTATGTATTTTGTCAGAGGTCGCTTTTCGGATATTTTAAACAAACGAAGGAATAAAATCTTCATTCTATTGGTTATTAAACCTACCAAATACAAAATAAAAATTGTTATTGTCGTCGTTTATTCTTCTGTATGTTAATGTTTCCCTTATAGGAATGATGAAAATATTTTCATTGACATTGAATGGCATCGTTATCTTAATATTTATTCAATTACAATGAATTCTTCTCATGAAACTATCCAAATGAGTTCTCATGGTATTGACTTTTTTTTTTTTTTTTTGTTATTTTAAAACAAAACAAAACGAAGTTGTTTTTTTTTTTTCTAAATAAAATTTATAGATCGTATTGAAACAAATCATACAGATGAACAACAACAACAACAAACTTCCATTGAACAACAAATAAATTCATTAAAAAAACAACTTGAAATTGAATTAAAAGTAAAAACAGGTGCAGAATCAATATTAAATACTTATACAGGTCAAAGAAAAGAAACTTATCGAAAAATGTGTGATGAAGCACAAATTGTTCTTAAAGATGCAAAAACTAAAGCTGATTATTTACGAATGCAAATAAAACAATTAGAAAATGGTAAATAAATAAACAAACAAACTAATTCATTTTTTATAAAAATTCTAGGTTCAAATGATCTTTCATCAAGTGCACATTCATCATCAATTGGAAATGAACAAAATCCAATACAACAAAGAATTCATGCACTTAAAAAACAACTTGAAATTGAATTAAAAGTTAAAGCTGGTGCTGAAACACTTTTAACAACATATAGTGGACAACGAAAAGAATCATCAAGAAAAATGTGTGATGAAGCACAAATATTATTAAAAGATGCTAAAGCTAAAGTTGAATATATACGTTTAGAAATAAAACGTCTTGAAACCGAATTATTATTTCCAAAACCAAATAATAATTCAAAAGAAAATAATTATACAAATGATCAATCATTATGGCCATCAGAACAAACAATACAACAATTAGAACATCATTTAACTATTGAAACAACAATGAAAAAAGGTGGTGAAAATGCTGTTAAAGTACTTAAACAAACAGGAGCTAAAAAAGAACTTTTAGCTGAAGCACATCAAAGTTTATTTGAATCAAAACAAAGAATTGCATTACTTGAAGAAGCACTTAGAAGACGATATAAAAAACGTAATGATAATAATTCAAATCATCAATCATCAGCACTTTATAATGATAATATATTAAAACCAGCTGCTGTTACTGGAAAACTTCAAGTTCGGTTAGTTAGATGTTTTTTGCTTTTCTATATATGTTATTTCTTTTTTTTTTTAAAGTCTTCTTGGTTGTCAAGATTTATTTGAAGATGCTCTTCTTCCGGCTGTTAGTAAACGTGATAGTTTTGGTTCAAGTCCAGATGCCAAATATAGAACATTACGTGGAAAAAATGAGTTATCCAGTAAATTTTTAGATTTTTTATTAATCAAAGATTGAATAGGTTTAGATGTTTTTGTTTTTCTTTTGATATGAATTTTCTTATGAATTACAAAGTGTTCGTTGAATAGACAGTTTACATTAAACAAAAACAATCATGAAATATTTCTTTTATCTTTAAAAAATATAGCCATAGGCTCACATTAAAACGTTTGAATATACTATAAAGTGTTTATTCAGTGCACACTTTAACTAATCCTGAAAACATAAATTCACATTTTCTTTCAAATGACCGATCGAAATCATTACATCATTGTCTATCATTAAAAATGTTCTCAAAGGTTACTCCTCTATCTTTCGGGTTATCATTATTTTTATATTTCTATTCATCGTATTAAGAGAAAAGAATTAGCTAATAAATCATTTTGGAAATCTTTAAGTTGTATATTCGAAATAGTTTCAGTTGTAATTAATTAGAGACTTGATCGTTTGTTTATATATATATAGATTAGTTGTTGTTTTCTATGGGCCAAAGTTTATGAAAGATTGTTTACATTACCACACGTGGTTTTAAGCTAAAATTGATTGCAATGGAATATTCTACATTTATAATAATATAAATGAGTTATTTGTAAAAGTTTTTCTCATGTTTATTTTATTGAAATTGATGAGTTGTAAGTGAGATATTTGAAATAATTATGTTTCTGTTACAAAATCATTAATATTTTATGCTAGAATTCATATGAGATTGTATCAATAGATATAACAAAGAGAACATTTATGTTGTTAGATAATTGACTAACTGATTGTTGCTTAACTCTAACAAATGAATATCTCTAAACATCTGACGATCCATATGAATTACGAAACAAAAGATGTAAAGTTAACTTATATGACCATCTGTTACCATATCGATTATAACAAGAGAAAAATATGTAAATTTTATTTAAATAGAACAATTTGTTTTTTTTTTGTGTTATTAAGATGAAATCAATGCTATATTACGTGTTGATAGCGTTCGGACAGTAGAAACTGGTTTTAAACCATGTAGTCAACAAGCTTGGGATCAACGTTATACAATTGAACTTGATCGAGTAAAAATTTTATTTTTAATAAGATAAATTTAAATATTTGTTTTCTTAATAAATTTTAGGCTCGTGAACTTGAAATAAATATTTTTTGGCGTGATTATCGTAATATGTGTGCTATACGTTTTCTTCGATTAGAAGATTTTATTAATCCAAATAATGAAATAAGTGGAATGATTATTCATTTAGAACCACAAGGAGTTCTTTTTGCTGATGTTAGTGAATTTTTTTTTTTTTTTTATTGATTATCTTTTCTTAAATCTTCTTTAATTCAATAGATTAAATTTATTAATCCATTAGTTAAAGCAGCACCAAAATTAAAACGACAAAAAAAATTATTTACAAAACGAAAAGGTTTTTTATTTTTGTTTTTTTGAACAACAAAAAAATGATTTGTTTTGTATTTTTAAAGGAAAAAATCTACCACGTCCATCACATATGCGTATTGATGTAACATTATGGTATCGATTAATAACAAAAGGTGTTATAACACCAAATTGTTATGATGGAAATTCTACAATATCATCATCAATTCCAACATCACCAACACCATCACATTATATTCAATATGATACAATACAATCTGATGGATCTCGTCCAACAGAAAATGGACCATTGTCACCGACAAATTCAACAAGTCTACCTGTTTCACAATTTGATGATGTAACTATCAAAACATATTTAAGGCTTCGCTCATTAAAAAAAAATGAAAATTAAGTTAAATGTTTAGAAACATAGGTCGAGATTTAATCTGTCATAAACGACATTTTCATTATGTTTTACTTGAATAATATGCTTTTCTGATGAAGTAACTCACAATTCTCTGTGAACCTTTATTCTATATATAGAATCGTTTTTTTTTTTTTTCTTATTTGAAAGATCATGGCAGAGTCTTTTTTGTTCAATTATACTTTGTAGTCATTATGTAAAAGAGTACTTATATAATAAGAGTGCTATTGTTTTTCGAGAGCTTTTAAAGACATTGAACTTTTCCAGGAATGAGCAACTTCTACTCGAAGTTGGAAAGATGACACTTTTTCTCCATTTATGAAAGTAAGATTTCACAAAAAAACTCCGGTATCCTAATCAAGCTTCTCGATTAGGGAAAATAGATGTGTTCCTCGAAGTATTCGAGTTACCTACCAATTTTTGATAACTGTAAACAAAAACTCGGTTTTAAAACATTATTTATTGTTCTCTAGCAAACGTCGTTATTGCGAAATAAATAAAATTTGGAAGAGGCGGGCAGGTCGTCTTTTGTGAGAGGATCTTAGGTAGAGTGACTTTCGTTTTTCTCCTTTCCTCAATTACTATTTCTAGCATTCTGAAGACAAAAGCACTGTCAGCAGCCGTTTCACCTCTAAAAATCATGTTTTTGACATCTATTAAGTATATAGAATGAAGTTGAAAAGATAAATTCGAATTAAAAAATGATTTATATAGAACCTTTGTTTGTTGAGTATTTCCAGAAAATATTAAATATATGAGTGAGAATTTCATTTTATTTAGGAAACATCTCCTCCTCAAATACCATATGTTCGTCCAGTACATCCATCAAAAGCAATATCAAATATGAATGAAATACCAACAAATGGTTCATCAACAATAATAGAAAAGAAAAGTAATATAAAAGGTCCTCCACCACCAGTAGCTCCAAAACCATCATGGCCACGTCAAACAAGTACAACAACAGCAACAACTGTAATTCCATCAAAAACTACATTTCCATCATATTCTCAATTACCTGATGAAAATAAAACAATAAATGATCTATCACGTTCAAATATAAATGTTACTGAACGACAACCATCACAAAAATTTAATAGATCATCATCAATGAATCAAATGCCAACTAATATTAATCAACAATCACAACAAGAAATTCTTCCAATAAGAAATAAATCACTTAGTATTCCTGATTCAAGGTTTATTTTGATTTTTTTTTAGTTTTTCAAATAAATTTTCTTCTTTATCTATAATTATTTAGATTTCCAAAAGGTGTTCATATTGAAGCATTTCGTCTTGTTAGTGTTTTAGGTCGTGGTCATTTTGGCAAAGTAATTATTGTTATTATTTATTTAAATTCTAAAAGAAATTTTCTTTCAAAAATTTCAAGGTAATATTATCTGAATATCTTCCACGTCGTGGTGATTATTATGCTTTAAAAGTATTAAAAAAAGGCGATATATTAGCACGTGATGAAGTTGAATCATTAATGTCAGAAAAACGAATATTTGAAGTAATTAATCGTAGTCAACATCCATTTTTAATTAATCTTTATTCATGTTTTCAAACACGTGATCATGTTATATTTGTTATGGAATATGCATTTGGTGGTGATCTTATGATGCATATACATCAAGATGTATTTGATGAACAACGTGCATGTTTTTATGCTGCTTGTGTTGTACTTGGTCTTGAATTTTTACATTCATATAAAATTGTTTATAGAGATCTTAAACTTGATAATTTATTATTAGATCGTGAAGGTTATCTTAAAATAGCTGAGTAAGTTTTATTTTATTTTATTTATTTATTTATTTTATTATTTTAGTTTTGGTCTTTGTAAAGAAGGTATTGGTTATGGTGGAACAACAAGTACTTTTTGTGGAACACCTGAGGTAAATTATTGTTGTTGTTGTTGTTGTTTCAGTTCCATAATTAAAGTATCTTTTTAATGTTAAGTTCTTTTTTTTTTGTCCATATCAGAGATGGACAAAATCGCACCGCGCCTCCCCGCGCTACGCACATCTCTCTTTCTCTTTGCTCTACCAATCAGTTTCTCAAACTTCAGCGAGTACCGAGATGCTCTAAGCATGCGCTCATCGAAGCTCAGACTAGTGTAGCGTAGGCGCGGGGAGGCGCGGTGCGATTTTGTCGATCTCTGGTCCATATAGTAGAAAAAAGAAAATGAAATAATTCAAAATTAAAATCTGAATTATTTGTTAGTTTAGATTTCTTATTGATGATAAAGAAACAATTGTTCTGACATCGTTATTGTATTAATTGATCGATATGAAGTTACACATTGTTCTTTTTTTTTGAAATATCGAATTTGATACCTGAGGTCAATGTCAATCAAAGGATATTAAATTACAGTCGATCATTTTAGAATATTCTTCTAATAACATTAAAATATGAAAAAAGAAATTTTCACAATTATTTCTCTATCATCAATAAGAAATATTCATTGTTAAATAGAACAAAAAAAATATTTTTAGAAAATTAATTATCTTCGACTATTCGTTTGAAACATGTCTTGAAGTATTATTTACATACAAAAATGAACTATTTTTTTTTCAGAAAGAAAAAATAAAATATCAGAAAAACATATCAGTAAAACTAGAGTCCTAGATAGAGATGTGCGCGACCAACTTTTTTAGTCCCGGTAAAGTTTTTTTTTTTACTCTGAACCTAATATCAGTTACTTTAGTTTTTGTGCGAATTTAGAGAAGCTGTTGTAGAATCTATTTTCGTCGACAACAGATATGTGCAGAACCAAAAATTTTTTCTGATTCTGGTTTCGGTTTCGCACATCTCAAGTCCTTGAACATAGTAGTATATTCTCGAAAGTCTCTTTATCCGATTTCACGTGATATTTTGAAAATAAAACGGAAAATTTTGGATTCGAAGAAAGTTTGTTTAGCACAACTCTAATTAAAATACAGCACGATGTTAGAATCGTTAAACATTTTTAAATGATTGATTTAGTTTTTGGCACCTGAAGTTCTTACTGAATCATCGTATACACGTGCTGTCGATTGGTGGGGTTTAGGTAATTTTAAAAAATGATTTAATTCTATTACTAAGTATTTTTATTTTTATTTAAAAGGTGTTTTAATTTATGAAATGTTAGTTGGAGAATCTCCGTTTCCAGGTGATGATGAAGAAGAAGTATTTGATTCAATTGTAAATGATGAAGTAAAATATCCAAAATTTTTATCAGTTGAATCAATTACTATTATGAAACGAGTATGATTTTTATTTTCTATTGTAAAATTCTAATTTGATATTTTGAAGCTTCTTCGAAAAAATGTTTCACATCGATTAGGTGCTGGTGAACATGATGCTGCTGATGTTAAACGACAATCATTTTTTAAGGTTTATTCATTTCTTTTTTGTTTTTCAATAATAATTATTTAATATAAATAATATATTTCGTTTTCTTCTGTAGAATATTACTTGGGAAGATTTACTTTCGAAAAAAATAAAACCACCATTTGTTCCTATTGTGGTTTGTATTCATTTATCACTTTATAAATCAAATTTATTTTTTTTTTTGTTTCTAGCGAAGTGCTGATGATGTTTCAAATTTTGATACAGAATTTACATCAGAAGAACCGATATTAACACCAGCTAAAGATCCTCGTCCAATTCGTGATGATGATCAAGAACATTTTTCGGGATTTGATTATATTAATGAATGGTGAATATGTTGGTGCTGAACTCAATCTATTGTCATTCCATTTTTTTTCTTTTCTGTGTAAATAATATTTTTCTAATAGTTCATTTTTTCCTCTCAAGGTGCTTGGTCTCTCGCTTTGCTCCGGCTTTGTCTTCTGCATTTCTTAATTATACTTAATAGCAACACATTTTTTTTTTTTTGTCTATAAAAAATTTCTTTATTCATGGATTTATTATGAGAGTGAAATACAATTGTTAAACAAAGATTAAATGATTTCATACAATTAATTTGATATCAAAAATTTATGAATTGTAATTAATATGATGATATGCATCATTTTATTTATTATAAACACAAAAAGAAATAGGAATCAGAGATGGACAAAATCGCACCGCGCCACTGCTCGCGCCTAGGCGCTACGCACATCTCTCTTTCTCTTTGCTCTACCAATCAGTTTCTCAAACTTCAGCGAGTACCGGGATGCTCTAAGCATGCGCTCATCGAAGCTCAGACTAGTGTAGCGTAGGCGTGAGCAACGGCGCGGGGAGGCGCGGTGCGATTTTGTCGATCTCTGATAGGAATTAAGTTTAAAAAAAAAAAAAAAATTATGAAATACATATTTTATTAATTATGTTTATATTTATCGATTTTTCTTTTATTATTATGCAATTAGAATCTAATATTGAGAAAGAGATTTACTATAATTTAATTTTGTCTACTAGTAATTTAGATTCTTTTTTTAGCAGTAAGAAACAAATTATGAATTCGAAGATGATAGACTGATATATTATTTTTTATTTTCTTGATTCTTTTATGCAAAAGAATCAACAAAAAAAAGGAAGGACGAGTAATCACAATAACTCACAAGGGAAATCCCTCATTATCTAATCGCTTTTTCTTTTCACCAAATCTAGTAAGTTGTGTATAATTGACGACGCTGGTTTCGAATATCAACAGCTGGGATTTCTGAGGTCAATTGATGGAAAAAAAAATTTTTTCATGAAAGATAATTTTTTAATCCGTCCATATTGTAGATCACGGAAAGAATTAGGTTTCTGGTGACCTACAAGGACAAATTATGGTTTTTTGATGATTTCAATAGGCCATCTAGTCTGCATGTGATAGTTTTTGTTTTTTTTTTAGGAGGAAAAATAAGCATAATAAACTTTTCAATAGAATATGAGAAATATTTTTTGTCATTATTTTGACAAGACTAATTATAAATTTCGACTAAATTTTTCATCTTTTATATATCTTGTTAGGTTACTGTTTACATTTTTTAATCGATTCTTATGATTTTCTATTGAATATTTATATTTTCATAATATAACAAAACTCGATCTGTTCTTTTTGATTAATTGATTAAAATCATTGAAAATACTCTTATGCATAACATAGCATGTTTTCTTTTTCTTGTTTCATTTTCAGCATATACATACTGTGGTAAAAGACAATAAATGTTTCGCATAGTTATGTCATTTTACTATAAAAAATATACAAACTATGATATGCAAAACAGATGACAAGACGAATGAAATTGACAACCAGTCATAGACTGACCTGTTGAGAGCTCTGTTTTATATCTTTTAGATAATATGAATAGTTGATCAGAGATATTACAACTTTTATAAATGTTTCGAAAGTATCTCAATCATAGATGTGTAATAACTGTTTATTAACTGACAAATTCTCTCTTACATTCAGATGTTTCATATAATGAATAAAAAAAAAAGAGAGTGAAACTTTTATTTAATCCTATAGATTGATGATGTGATCTGTTATTATGATAAGATCAATCATTTGAAATGTTTTTTCTCTTAATGTCGTGTTCAATTGACATAAGCAAATAGAGTTGTTGTTTCTCTTTTTTTCAGCTAAAATATTTGTCATCGATTGAAGAGTCTCTCTTCAATATATAACGACAAGTCGAGAAAAAAAAATGATCTTATCGGTCATTTGGAAAAGGATCATAAATCATAAAGACAATAAAAAATAGCGGGAGAAAAAGAGAGAGAGATTCTTTTTCTTATTGCTCTTCCTTTTATTGGATTCGAAGAAAAATATACATTGATTGATATCTATTTGACCGAATGACCAGTGAAAACGACATATCCTAAAACGGGCATAGTTGAACATTTGTCTTCAATAAATAACAAAACAAATACGTAGGTATTGATTATTGTTTTAGTAAAACAAAAAAAAAAAAGATCAAATATTCGATACACCTATGTATCAATGTTTTTTATTTAAAAATAAGTTAAACAAGAAGAAAATTGTTATTGTGTATGAATGTCAAATAAATCAAATGTTAAAAACGGACAATCGAAAAAAAAAAATTTTTTTTGTTATGAAAAAAAAGACATCGTCTATGTTTGATCGAGAATATTTGCTAAATAACTTTCTTTTAAATAAAAGAAACATATAAGATACCTCGATAAATATACTCGGTCATTGAACAGGTGATTCAACATTTCTACAAAAGAAAATTTTATATCATTAGTCACCTGAAAAAAAGCAATTAAATAAAGAGAAATAAGCTTTTCTTTTTTTTTTTTTGTGTGTTTTTTCTTATTTTTATTCGAAGTTTAATACGATTGAAAATAGTAAATGGTTAATATATGAGGTCAGTATTATAATATGAAAGTGAAAGTAGCATATAAAAATCATTGTTTATTGCTAGACGTCATAAATTGAACTCTCTCTTTTTTTTTCTTCTCTCCCATTGAACAATGAAAAGAGTCAATCTTTATGTTAGTAAATTATTTCGATTACACATACCCTTCAGTTACAGTAGATTATTTTCATTTATTTATATCATTATCAATAACTAACGATTATAGATAACAAAAAAAAAAGTATTATATGACAATGAGCTTTTAAATAAATAATGATCATCAATAAGATGAAAAGAGATGATTGATGTTAATTTAAGATAAAAAAACAAATGACATGAAACTTTTCTATCTTAACTCTTTATGACAGGAAAAAGAAGATTAAATAATTCAATGTAATGTGATGGTATCTATATATTTCTTTTAATCAGATAATAATGCTTGTGAAAAAAAGCAAGCATAAATAAACAATTGATATTATGATCCATAAAGATCGATTGGATTGATGAACATCTGTTCATTTTATATGAATTCTAATAGAAAAATTTTTAGATCAATGGATCCATCATTTGAAATGTTCAATCGTTCGTCATATATTCCAATCTATTCATATCCATTATCTGTTCCATCGGAAATTTCATCATTCAATTCGATATCATTTCGATCTAATAATAATATTACAACTAATGATTATTCATCATATTATCCTGACAATATATCAACATATCCATCAAATGTCTATACAAATTCGAGGTCTCCTCATTCTCCTATTAATCAATCAAACATTTCGAGTATGTTTTTTTGTTAATAGTTTCTATTGTTTAATAAAATAAAATTGATTTCATTTGTTTTCATATTATTTTAGATATTGATATATCGATTGATCGATGTAATAATAATAATAATAATAGTTCATTATCATTATTAAATTCTCGTAGTGATCATTGTCTTGTATGTAATGATCGTGCATCTGGAATACATTTTGGTGTATCAACATGTGAAGCATGTAAAGCATTTTTTCGTCGTACTAGTCTTTTATCATATACAATTCCACAACCATGTTCACCAATACGTTGTGAAATAAATACAAAAAATCGTAATAATTGTCCGAGTTGTCGTTTTGATAAATGTAAACGTCTTGGAATGGATCGAAATAATGTTATTTATGGAAAACCATCTAAACAACAAATTCATTCATATTATCATCAAGATTATTTTATTGAACAATTAACAGATATATCAAATGAATTAATAAAAATTTTTCAAAATATTCATTCAATATATCAAATATCATTATTAAATTCATTTGAAACTAAACAACAAATAGATCATTTTTCACAAATTTTATTTCAACTTTTTTATGAACAAACATTACAAATTCATGTAATATATTTTTTTTATGAAATTAAAAAACAAATTATTTATTTATTATATTTTAGAATATAAATCCATCTGATATTGTAAATCGAATTTTTATTCTTATTTTTGATTCTTATAAAAATAATCTTATATCTGATTATTATTTTATTCAATATATTAATTTACGTGCAATACTTTCTCTATGGTTATTTGTTTATTATATTGAAACATATTTATTAAAACAAAAAATTTCACAAGAAAAATTAAATATATTAATTAAATTACTTGATATGGAATTGATTAAAATTAATGAATATTATTGTCAAGATCAAAATAAACAAAAAATTTTTAAAATACATTTTATTAATACATTTACAATATTTGCTGATCATCTTCAAGAAATTCATTCAGATCAATAAAAAAAAAACAAACAAATATAGGAAATCAGGTTTTTTTTTGTGTTAATATTTTTAAAAACAAAAAATATATAAGCATTTTTCTTTTATGATAAGAATGAAATTCTATCAAGCTATTATTTAACAGAGATTGTATTTCCTTGAATCAATGTCTAAATTATATCTACATTTGTGGATAATCAAATAACTAAGGTCAATTCTGGTAATCAAGAAAAAATATTAGTTTGAGGATTATTATAATATGAGATAGATGATACATATCATCATTCAATGTCAACATAATTCTTCTATGACACTATATCAAATGGTAAAAATCTTTCCAATTTATATTTATTGGAGATTTTTTAAGCATATCACTAAACAATTAATGGATGCGATAGAATAAATGATTCTCTTCCTATTTTTGTCATTATCTCTATCATCTGATATCGTTTCAGATTGGAGTTTTTTTTTTTTTTGTTCAAAAGCTGTAGCATAAAATCACAGGAAAGCGTAGGATAGAGATAGAAACAAAATAGTCTGCTCGACAATTGCTGTGACGACGTACTGCTAATAACTTTTAATTAGAAATTCGTAATATATAATTTTCTGTTTCTTTTAGTTAATAAACATTTGCTAGAACGATTCAAAATACTATTTTAAATATAAAGACATGTGCTCGAACGTATCGGATATAAAAACGATAAGATTAATGGAACAAATATTGAAAAATCATTCTATTCTCTAGATATAAAGCTCATGTTAACCAGATATTCTCTTGTGACTTTAATCTGGTTATGAGCAATAATTTATTTGTGCTGATTGTTTTTTTCTATTTGTATGTTCTCACGAATAGTTTAGATAACCTGATTATTACTCCTACAATTCAAATAAAAAAAAAGTACACAAGGAAATTGCACAATTGAACTAAAATTTCATGTTCTCTAACTTACAGTTTTAAATCTGATGATCAGATCAATGTGAAGAAGATTCATATTGTGAAATTAATTTGTCATTTCTCGACTTGAACTAATCGTATACTTTAAAAATGTTTGATGATTGAATTAAACATATATATCCTATGGTATATATTAAAATAGAAAAACAAAAACTCTAGATCGAAAGTTCTATTTTGATCATCAAAATAGATCTGATTGGTTTGGTTATCCACAAATGTAGATATAATTTAATTATTGATTTAGGCAATCGCAATGTCTGGTCAATGATGTCATTCTTGCTTTCTAAGCTTAAGTTGATTAAAATCTTGATGAAGAATAAAGTTACTGAAGATAATTAATATATGATTTTGATTTTTAAGCATTCGATGAACTTTAGATAAGAAATAAAGAATCACTAATCGAATATCCCAATAGTCGATATAGATAAAATGTCAAGGCATAGAATTAACGATGAATATAGATAAGCACAGTAGGTGTCAACTGAACATAGACATGATAAGAATACTTATTATACGATTGAATTTATTCCGAATAATAAAAAATATCAGATTTATATCTTAACAAAGAAATCACTCATGAGAATCAAAAAAAAAAAGAAAGTATATTGATTAATGAATACTATTGGATATAATCATGTCAGGTTATAGAACTATTGACGACGTGATAACCTTCATATCAATTTCTATATCACGATCAAACTATTAGATAGACAATAGTCAGATTGATCACCATCATTATAATCATCAAACACGATATACAGGATAATTAATCTATGTCAAAAAAAAAAGAAAAAAGTTTCTCATTTTCTTGCTTTCTCATTCAATAAACTTGATTTTAATCGAATTGTTATTAATTATAAATAACTTGTTAGTAATAACATCAGTGCAATCTTTATTCATTTGGATTAACAAATGTTTAGTAGGAATCATTACAAGTAAATAATACTGACATGTGTTTACCAGCTGACTTTTCTCTTATCAATTTATATTGATGAATAAATTCTATTGATCTACGTAATCAACGAAAAAAATGTTACTCAGATTTTACAAGTTCTAGTAAGATAAAATTAGTTTATTTATATCATATTAATTTAGTTTTCTTTAACAATTTTATAATATATATACAATATAAATCTAATCAATGACATTTTGACATATGATTTTGATACAATTATTCAATTCTTACTTAATATCGATTGATTGAATCTTCCACTAGAATAAATATCATGTTAATAGTTTATATTAAACAATCAGTTCGATTTATCGTAAACTATTTTATATAAATAACAACGAGTCTATTATAAACTATGAAAAACAATGTAACAATAAGAAATCAGTCAATATGACTTGTTTTAATAAGAATTGACAAAAGAAAAAACAACATGTTGTTAATCTATTCCTAAAGTATAATATCTTGAAGGAAATAATCTTTGATTGTATATGTGAAAAAGATTTAAACCAAGTGTGTGTAACTCATCATTGATGAAGGTTATTACTTGAGGATCATATATGATATTGTTGACGTACCTAACATTTAGAGCTGTTATCATGTCATCTGTAAAAGACGGCATACGCTGTGTCATCTTTTTTGGTTGATCCTTGTGGTAACTATAATTATATAGACAGAACAGGTATAATATGGCAATGAAGATCATTGCATTCTTTGACTCAACATTGATCGAAGACGAGAAAAAGAAAAAAAAAAAAAAAGACATAAGATATAACACTATCAATATACAAACAAATATTTAGTCTATTCTCTATCGAAATATATAGATCCTTCTTCTTTCTTCCTTCTCAATATTCAGTCTACGATAGGAGAAGACGAGAGAAGAAAAAAAAGGAGCTATTTCTCTTTCTCTTCTCGTTCGGTCTCTGTGCATATAATCGTTGGCGTTCTTGGCCAACACACACAAATATAATATCGAGTCGTTTCACAAGCACCAACGTCTTTTGTATTAAATCCATATTAATTGCAATCTTCAAGGAGACAAAGACAAAATGAGTTTTTTTATTGGTAATTGCTGTTTAAAACTAAACTCTTTTGTTTGTGGTTCAAATAAATCTTCATTGGACAAGAAAAAGAGAAAGTTCAAGTCACAAGTAAGTTTCATTGAATCTCTCTCAAGGGAAATTTCCACATAGGCACAAAACAAAAGCCATAATTACTGATCATGATTAAATCACATGAGACGATTGATGATCTGTTTTGTAACATGAAACGTTGAATAGAGAAAAAAAATAAGAAAAGACAGTTACTCGATGATAGACAGATATTGATTGAGAATCTTTCTTTTTTCCCCAATAGATTCATTCATCACGTATTATGAGAGACCTATTTAAAAGTAAAAACAAAATTCTATTATAAAAGAATGTTTGATTATGGCGTCGAAATGAAATAGCTTCAAGCTAGTTAATTGAGCTTACATAAAAGAAGAGAATATGAACAATGACTTGGTAAGCTCATGTAAACATCTCCACACACACACGTCCGTCTTTGCCTGAGGACATGATATGGTGATGGTAGGATGCCATTAAGTGCCTTATGTGTGAACGTGCGAGAGAAAGAATAATAATTATGTCATGTTCTCAGACGCAAGGCGGAATGCAGCTAATCGGCCATGTATGTTGTACGCTTCACTAGTTTCTTTTTCTTTTTATTCTTAAGATCAATTTGATGATCAATCTAATGCAAAACTTGTCATTATTCTAAACTAAATTTTCATCAACATCCGTTATGTTAATCATATTAGTTCCATCTTTTTATATTTCGATGACAATCCAAAATGACAGGAAAATGTAACAAGAATGAGAGACAAAAAAAAAAAAAAGAAAAGAATCGTTTGACACTAATTCTCATATATCCTTTGAGATAATCCAATAAATTAAGTTCTCTGACTAACCATTAATAGAAACTGCAATTATTCGATCTATCATCGACTTGTACTGTTATCAGAAGAAGAAAAAACGATTCCATACATATGATGTCTACATATGATTCCTATCGTAAGATTGCATTATCTTCTTTTTTTTTTGTCTATTACGACACCGATTCTTTTTTTCTCTAACAGTTAGTTGTGAAAATTTCTTATTATATTTTACTATTCGGTTATTGTTTAGCAACAAGGTATTGTGAACAATACTAGTTCAAATAACAAAGTCATTAATCGAACTGAACCGACTCCGATCAGTCCCTATCACCAACACTATGTCAATGTCACGTCTCTACATCACACCATCCAACAACAGAACAGGTAAATGTGTACCGATGGCTTTGCAAAAAAAAGATAAGAGGTCATACAGAGCATCTGTTCAATGGGATGAGTAGCCTTGACAAATATAAGAAAGAAAGAAAATGCAAGTTCGCTTTTTACTTGAAAATGACTTTGATAAATGTGAGCTTTCGTTTTTTTTTTTTTTTCTTTATTACACTGATATAGATCTATGAAGTCGTATATTTCATTTTTTTTTTATTGACTTTTGCGTCAAGAATAAACAAACGACACTAATGAAAAAAAAAAAATTAATATTGTTTAGTTGATGTGATTCGTACTTTTAAATAAAAAGTCAATCTTTATTACTAATCAAATACAATAGAAATTGTACTATATAATAATCCTGTGTTTTTTTGCTTTTACATCTGCTTGTTATCCTTTATTAAATTGAATCGTGACATTCTCTTGATCCCTACAGAGATTTGATATTTTCTATGATGAATATCAATGATTACATCGTCAATATTTATCACCACAAAGATATCTTTCTCAAAACTATATTTCACCTTTTGTTTTATATGAGATAAAGAATTTATCATAAATCACTTTTTTATTTTTAGTACAATAAAATCTTTTGAATGTGAAAATAATAATTTAAAACGAACAAATAATTATTCATATGAATCTTCATTAAATTCATTTATTGATAATCATTTTTGGAAACGATCTTCTTCTATATTAAGTAATGGTATTATAATAAAAGTAAGTCATTAATTTTTTTTGTTTTATTATTTATTGATTAAATAACAATAGAAAAAATTCGAGACATATTTCAATACATAATCAAATCTTATATGACTTGATGAGAAAAAGATCACCTGCTGAGCTTCATTATTTTCAATCATTGAATAACTTATTCATTGTATTTGATGACCTTGTATTAGCTCTTGAGATACGGAAAACGATTGTCTTGTTAATAATAAACTAATAAACTAATCGTTCTTATATTTATGTAAATGTCAAATACACATAACTTGATTTATATTTAAGAATATAATTCTTCGTCGAAATCATCCAAATGAAAGATTAGGTATAACTCTTTGTTATGGTATAACATCTAAATCAACAACTAATATTTATATTCAACAAGTAAAGATCATTTTTCATGTGTCTGTTTTTTTCTTTTTTTATTTATTTATGAATATGTCATCAATAGGTTGATAAAGAGAGTATCGCCGGTCATCAAGGTGAACTTCGTAGCGGTGATCAAATTATAAAAATAAACAATCATCGTGTTACAAGTCGAGACGAAGCAATTAATCTTGTCAATGGTGCTTGTCGTATACATTTACAAATAGTTCGATTTGAAGTGAATGATTTATTTATACATATGTATATATAGATATTAATTAAAATAATTTTCTTTTTTTTTGAAATAGTTTCCAAACCAAAATTTTCCAACAATTCAATCAACACCATTAACTGAAGATGATAGTGGTGTTACTCTTGCTTGTAATACTGATTTTGAAACAACAAATGATTGGATATATCAAGTAAGAATTTTCTTTTTTTTTTGTCTCTAAAACTTAACTTCGAAAAACAAATTTCTTTTTTTTTGATTCAGAAATCTTCAAATGAATGTAATAATCTAATAAAAAGTTGTGTTAGTTTATCTTCATCTGCATTAAATTATTGTTCTAATTGTCGTCGTAATCAATTTTATTCTCGTCAATTTCAATATCGTCGTTGTTTATCATTAAATGATCTTAGAAGGCCATGTTCATTTCTTACACAAACTATTGATCATACAAAACATTTAATACGTTCTCAAAGTCTTTTTGGAATGACAACAGATAATGAACAAGTAATTGTTAAACCACTTCCATTTCATCATCAACAACAAACTTTAATCGGTAAACAGAAAAAAACGAATTCTATTTTTCCTATTATTTTATATATATGTCTGTTTTTAAAAGAAAATCGAGATGATAGTGATAGTGGTTTAGTATGTGGTCGATCTCGATCAAATGATTCTCATCGTTCTCGACATAATCAACATCAATCAACATTAAAATATTCTCGACGTCGTTATCGTGAACAATATTTAAAAGAACAATATCAAACAACAGATGATGAACCTATGAGTGAATTAAAACAAGGTCGATATTGGACAAGACAACAACGAAAAGAACATTTAGTAAAATCAAGACAATATCGACAACGAGCAAAATATTTTCAACAATCTTTAATAAATCCATGTTCAGATTCTACAACAGAAGATTTTAATTTATTAAATAGAATTTTTCTTCGAGAAAATCAACAAGAATTAAAACAAAAACCTCATTTAGCATATAAATATGGTCAACAATCAATAATTGAACGAGATAGATTAAAACGATTAATTCAACAAAATTATTTTAATAGAATTCGATCACAATCAACAACAACTGTATCAATTTCTAGTACTATTGATCAATCTTCGATAGTTATTCTTTGAATCTTTTTTTCTTTTCTTTTATGTCAAGTAAAATAGAACAAAATAAGTTAATTATTTATTTCATATTTATTATTTTCAATTCATGATGAATTATCCCTCAAGTTATAATATTATGATTATGGTTTGAAATGAATATTATTATTTAATATTTATTTGTTGATCTAACAAAATTGAATTTAGTTTTCAGTATAGAATTGACGTGTCTAAACAAAAATTTGTAAGACATCATTCATATTCTATCGTTGTATAAAAATAAATAAATAAATAAAAGCGTTTGTAATAATAAAAACAAAAATAATTCAGTTATAAAACCTAAAAAGATAGATGCAAACTCGAAACTTTTTTTTTTGTTTTATTATTTTCATACCAAATCCACAACGGTTTCGTAGTAGTATTTTGCACGGGTACAACTTGTTGCACTCGCATCTAAAGCGGCACACTGGAGTTAATTGATATTCAGTCGATATTTTCAGAATTATAGTAAAATTTTCAAATTTGTATTTTATATTCGTAGGCTAATGATGGAGAAACAACTATTGTTTTTCATATAATGATTTCAGTTGTATACTTTCATGTAAATATGAGTTAATTACAATATTATTGTACCGTTTTGAGAAAAAACAATCAGTAACAAGAAGATTGTCAATTTGAATAATGATAAAAATAGTGCGTTTTATTGTACTATATGAATCCAGAAAATTTCCCTGACTACCAGCATTAGTACAGCCGAAGTTATATAGAACTTTGTTTGCATGGCACGATATACTTGTAAAGTATGATGCATGTTACATTCTCGCGTGACGTATTTTCATGAGAACCAGAAATTTTCTGATGGTGATAGTTGATCATAATAAATTGATAAAATTTCCTTTCAAACTACAATAACATAAGAGCGAAAATGAAAACTCTCGTGTGACGATATTTATCGTGTCAATCATAATCTCAAGTTTTATTTCATAGGTTTAATACAGAAAAAGCAGAGTTCTTCGTTTTAAAAACTGAAAAAAGCTAATTATATATGTCTAATTTCTTCTTTTCTACATAATCGTTCCATTATCGTAGCGTTGACTGATGTCAACTAATGATATTACCATGTATTATATAGTAAAAACATTAACAAGTGACATTGCTGACATTTATCAAAACAACAAAATGAAATAGAACTTATTCTCAAAAAAAAAAACATCGACTTTGATAAATATCATGTTTTTTGTAAACAAGAATATTTTTTTTTTACACTAAAAACATATTTTCATGAATTTTCTTTTATTTTTAATTAATAAATATAAACGAAAGAAAAAATTCTAATGTTAAGTTGAAAATTTTTTACAATAAATTCGTCATAAGATAGAGATACTTTTTATTTTTCTCCTTTTTTTTTGATTTATCAATCAAAACATCATATCCATGAGAATCTTTCGTGTACCCAAATCTAACTTTCGATGCTTCTTAGGAAAACTTTGCAATCAACATGCCGTGCGATGTATTGTCCTACGACGAATACTGCAAGTCTCTATGATGTTTCCATCAACAAGTATTCGAAAAATAATGGAAGACATTAATTTGAAATGATTAATAGTAACGTTCATTGATGTATTTTTAAAGAATAAATATAAAATATAACAATGAATAAATGAAATTGAATTGCGCCCTCTATTGAATAAATAATAAAAAAAGAAGGCATATTAAACAACAAATACGATTGACTGTTTTCTATAATCCAACAAGCAATTTTGAATGAATCATTACAATTCTTACATTAGTTTGCTTCTTTCGCAAGTAAATATTGCTTGTCTTTCGAAATTTATACCATTATAAAAGTACAGCTAAAAAAAATTGAACTCTAAAATTCAAAAATGTCCGAGCCACCAGCTAGTTGGGACCAAGTCGAAGAAGAAAATTCTTCATTATCATCAGCTACTAACAAACTTAGTGCATTAAATGTCAATGCTATGGAATTTGTACCTTGTTTTGGACCTCGAGTTTCATCTGCTCCACAAGCTTCAACTGTTTCTCAACCAACAGTCGTTAAAGCTCCAACTTCAACACCTGTTGATACTCGAACTACTATCGACGATGATAAGAAACAAACAGAGGCAATTATTGAAACAAATAAATCAAATGTTCAACAGCAAGAAGTAAAAGAACCACTTATCACTACAGAAACAGTGAAATATGATGATTTTCCTGATGACGATACTGAAAGTTAGATGATTTTGATTTCTCTTACATACATATCTATACATGTGTTTATCTTGTTATATATATATAGAATTATTTGATGAAACAACAACTACGACAACAACAACAAATAAAACTAGTACAGTTAGTGCATCAGCAGTTCCGAAAGAAAAGAAAAATGCTCTTGTTAAACGGGATATTGTACGAAAAAAGGAACCTATAAATATTGTCTTTTGTGGACATGTTGATGCTGGAAAATCAACAATTGGTGGACAACTTATGTATAGTTTTAAAAATAAAAAATAAAATATTTCATTGAAAACATTTTTCTTTTGTAGGTTTTTAACAGGACAAGTTGATAAACGAACATTAGAAAAATATCAAGTTGAAGCACGTGAAAAATCACGTGAATCTTGGTATTTATCATGGGCATTAGATACAAATGAAGAAGAACGAGAAAGAGGAAAAACAGTTGAAGTTGGTCGAGCTTGGTTTGAAACGGAAAAAAAACATTTTATTATTCTTGATGCACCTGGTCATAAATGTTTTGTTCCAAATATGATTGGTGGAGCAGCACAAGCTGATATTGCTATTCTTGTAATTTTATTGATTT
>CAJNOP010000467.1:109370-162886 GCA_905250075.1 Rotaria sp. Silwood1
AACAGGTGAAAGAACTCGAGAACATCCACGTTTTATTAGACAAGATCAAATTGCAATAGCACGATTTGAATTATCTCAAGCAAGTCAAGTAATTTGTATGGAACCATTTAAACGTTTTCCTCAACTTGGTCGATTTATACTATGTGATGAAGGTCGAACAGTTGCATTTGGCAAAGTTCTTAAAATACTCGAGTAAAACTTTATTTATTTTTCTATCTTTTTATTTCAATTAATAAATTCATAATTATTTTTTATGTGATACAAGTAGAAAACAATTTTCAAATGAAACGATGCATCTACCTATACGATAAGTAGTCGTTTATTTGATGCATTTTATCGGTTGAAATGACGTGGCTTCTTGTTTTTTTGCATTGTCATGCGATTATTCTTTTCTTTCATATTAGATAAAAACATCATATATCATAGTGGTAGTTGTAAAAAAAATATTTTTTTTTATTTCACTTTGGTGTAATAATGACACAGCAGGTTTCTTGTTTCAATTCAGCTCAAAGCGATGCTAATTTTGCTTTATCTTGTGAAAATGTTCTTTCTAAACTAATTCGTCCGAATCAATCAATAATTGATCAGATTCTTAAACATGACTCTCCTGATAAAGCAAATATTGTTTTACCTGATGGACAAAAGTTTGTATGGTATTTTGCTATTGGTAGTATGATAAATCCTATTTCACTTTATCTTCGTGATATAATACCATTGATATCCTATCCAGCAAAATGTCCGGATCATAAAATTCTTTTTCGAGCACCAAATGGAATGGCTGATATTGAAGCTTGTCCTGAAGCTGAATTTCACGGAGTTGTTCATCTTCTCTCTGGCGAACAAATGTGTCATTTAGATGCAATGGAAGCGATCTATCATCGAATTGTTGTTAATTCAATTAATTATCAAGAACAAAATCATCTTGTTTATGTGTATGAAATGAATATAGAAAATCAACCTACATCTCTTCCAAGTGAACGTTATTTAGATATTATAATAAAAGGTTGTGAATATTATAAAGTTCAATCAGCATATATAAATCGATTAAAATATGAACAAGCAGTAATACCTCGAAAACAACCTCATGCCTTTCAATCATTTACAGATATTCCTGAGGATGTATTCTATTCTGTAGAAGAACTTATACGACATGATGGAAATGATCCTGCACTACCATTATGGTTATGTATTAATGGAAAAATCTTAGAATATAGTGGATTACCACCAGATAATCATCCTGAATACGAACTTCAAAAACGAACTTATGCATTTCTCAAAACAAGACTTGGTGGACGCGAAGCAACGCATGTTATGGCTAAAGTTATGTATGAGCCGCTGTATGTAATATCATCAAATAAGAATGATTTATGTGTACAACATCAAGCAGCGATTGAAGATGAACTTCATCGTAGAATTAATGATGATCAATATAAAAAGTATTGGAAACCAATAGGACGTCTTCGTGTATCAAATCATTCATTATAGGCTTGAATATTTTTATTTTGAATAAAGTGTCATTAATCACCAAATATAGTGTATTAATGTCTATTTCTTTAAGCGCTACCTAGGAAGAAAAAATATTTCGAGTATCATGTTTCAAAAACAAGTGAGCTTGAGAAAAGAATAACCAGATACTATACGTTTTTAGGATTGATATATCCTAGATTTGCAACGAAATCAAAAGCCAGAGACGAATTAAACTGAATGATGGGCAACACAATATCATAAAGTATTGCATTATAATGTACAGAAGTAGACAACACCTAATAGTTGACTACTGATTACTATTGAACTGTGATTAAGATGATAAACGAGTTCAATAAAATTACTTGTCAATGTCCCAAAATCTTTATCTTTGGAAGTATTTGGCTTCTCATAATGGGAAGTAAGGCAGCTACGTGCTTGTTCATAATTGATGGCTGATTAAAATTTTGATAACACCTATATGAATTTACTTGTATAATTCCGATTGAATATGGAAACTTAGCATCATTCAAGAAATTCATCTTTCATCACATTTCCAGCAGCGTTCAGCATCTGAATTCTTTGAACCTTTCTAAATATCCCTCTGCATAATTTATCAACAAATGGAAAGAATTAGACTGATGAAAGGTATCTAGCTCAATGAGAGAATGAAAGCGAGAATATCAATGAGAACGGAGAATCAGCTCAAGACAAGGCCTTACATTACAGAACTATGGCTCTCTTTTGCTTTAGTAAAAATAATCGGTCACACTTATACGCTTTGTTATCGTTTATATGTATGTACGCTTGTGTTCAGTTGTAATCTTTGTCTACGGAAATCGTTAGTCTACTTTCCTAATTTTATACTAATTGGTTTACTGTGGCTGATCAACGTCCTTTAAGAGAGACAAACACACCTCATGAAGATTAAGCAAGAGTAAGATATTATTTCTATTTGAATCATTAAATAAAACCAGAACTCAACTGAACTTTGTAATTTCACTGTTTGTTTGTTCTAGAATCGTCAACATACTTCTGTAGGCATGACAGTTTTAACCCATCAAAACAACGTCTTACAGGAGGAAAATACTACGTTGCGTCAACAATTAGAAACATTACAACAACAAACATATTTTGCTTCACAATTGGAAAACACTCTTTCTACTTTGTCACATACAAATAATGATTTGATGGCACAAGTAAATGATTTGAGAGAAGAAAACAAACTTTTAAAAGAAGAAATCATCAGTTTTAAAAATGAAGAAAAACTTTAAGTAGAACATGAAAAATTATTTAAATTATGATGCATATAGTTTTTTCTCAGCCTCAATTATCTGTAATATGTAATTTCTGCTTTTCTTTTATTCCTGATGTTAATTATATTTCATAAAAGTTTTGTTCTCTTGTTTGAAATAAAGAATGTTATGATTAGGAGCATACGATTGACACTTATAACAAGATGTTTAATCTTTTGATCGCCTGCTATCTAGCAGTGCACAACGGATAAACAAATAAAAATTCTTCTGACTTTTTACAATACAAGCCAAATAATCTATTTTGTCAGTAAGAAAAGATTGATAATTATTGTTCAAATCACACTTCTTACGCCGTTTCTTTAATAATTGCTTCACGAAAACAATAACAGTTAAGAACGCTTTTCAAAAAACATAGAATATGTTCTTAATGGTTCCATTTTGGAACGCTTTCAACTTTTGTTGGAACGTCTTCTTTTCTTAAAAAAAGGGCTTTTAATTTTACGAAATGCGTTCATTCCCGTTCTTTGAAGCAAATATTTTTCACTGGGAAGAGATACATCAATTTCTTAAAAATATATTGAATATGGAATCTATTCATTTTCTTGTTTCCTATCTCAAGTGACTGTCAAAAAATCAAATCTTAATTTATCCTCTAGGTTTTAATAACGAATAGTGAGCGAAAAGATAATTAAGATATTATCAGTGATTTTTATTTTACGAAGAGTTTTCGGAGAAACTATGAAGGGAATGTAAAGTACTTGAGAAGTGCCTCTCATTCTTTTTCTAATAGTTTTAGACATTTTCACCGATTTTCAGAGGAATGAAAGAATTCGATTTTTGATTTTTCAGTTCCTTGAATACTCTTCACCATATTAATGAATATTACAATAGAACTTTTATACATGTGTAGAGTGCCTATACTTCTGATGGTTTCTCAAAGAATATTCCCAGTAAATTTATTGACCAAAGAACGAGCATTAGAGCGGAGTTTGTTGTTTTATTATGCATAAAAATTTCTAATTCGTATCTAGATGATACAAACGAAAAAAGTACTTTCAAAGATTTCTTATCCACACATGAAGTTTAATTATTTTCTAGAACACTTCTATTTCTAATGTTTCTCATTGTTTCATTTTAATATATCAAAATAGTTAGTAACTAAGGATAGATGTTGTAGTAATAGTACATGATAAATAGTTACGAAAATAACAGTATTCATCGGCAATATAAAATTTTCATACAAATTTTGTTAATTATTTTATTTTGAAGTTTCCCAATCGATTATTACTTATTTGTTGTAAGTTTTCTTTCATGACTAGTGAAAAATTTAACATATTTTACACATAAATATCATCGATAGTGTTTCCAAAATGAAAATATAAACGTATTGTATCAGAAGATTTTCTGATAACTTCGGCACAATATGAAACGATTTCAATAAATAATCATAAGCGAAGAATTGATTAAGTTAATAGACGATAGAATGTTATTTGACGTCTTAGCAATATTTCCATTAATCAATTGATGATTGATTTAAGATGAGCAAAACAATCTTATCGATGTTATTCTTTTCTATCATATTGACAGATGTTTGTTGATCTTAATCGAGAATGATTCTCAAAGCAAAAAAAAAGGGTAATTAGTTCATATGAAAAGAATATTTTTCCTTGGTTTATTTTCTTTTCTCAGTAATTTAGCGTTTTTCGATATGCCCGATCAATTACATTTTGAAATTGAACCATTTTATTTGTTTATATTTTAACATAGATCATTTGATTTTCTCATAGATTGTAATGCAATTTCAATTAAATGAATATGAAACTCATTGTAAAAATTTTCTAAAATAAGAATAGTTATTTTCAGACAATAATTCATTTTATTCGTAATTTCGAAGATAGAAAATCCGTAAAGATATGTTGACTAAAGTTTATTATGTCGTATATCTTTTTTTTCTTAGTAAAATATGTGAATCTTAACTTAGTGATGTAAAACAAGAGAAACAATAAAAGCAACGAGGATGTGGACCACTCTCTTATTGTTTATCCGTCTGTTTGAATTGTATAGTGATAAATCGAATTCGATTATTTGTATATTAGTCGACCGTTATACATTGAAACATTAAAGAATAGATAGTGAAGAAAAAGAAAAGAAAAATCTTTCTTCTCTCTAATTCTCTCTCTCTCTCTCTCTCTTTTCATATATAATGCAAGTGAATTGCATGTATTCACATTTATAATCTTCGTTTACAAATTGTTATCATCTGATAAAACGCAACAATGGCCGTTGATCGATTAAATCGTAAATTATCTTTTGTTACAACATTTTTTGCATTTGTTGGTGTTATTCTTGGTATTATTGCATTAGTTACAAATTACTGGACATCAACAAATGTTCGGTTAACAAATCAAACTGCAGAAATAGCAAATATAACAATACCTATAAATGAAACAGTTGGTCGCAAATGGAATGTAAGTTATTATTCATTGATATTGATTTAAAATAATTATTGTTTTTTATTAGGGTCTTCTTTATAAATGTTCAACATATGAAAATATTCCATGTGTATTTGATTTAATAGAAACAACATTTATACTTTGTTTAGTAGGTTTAATATTTTTATTCATTGGTGGTATATTTCTTTGTTGGGATATATTAAAAATAAGTGGTAGAAGATATATTATTCCAATGTTATTTTTTATTGCTTGTGTATTAATGACAGCTGGTATTTTTGAATATGGTTCATCAGCATTATTGAATTCTCATTCATCACGAATAATGATTTCTGCTATTGTTTTTTCTTATACAGCTTTACCTATTGCTGCTTTTATTTCTGGTCGATATTCAACTTTTGATCATTTTGTTACTAATGTACATGTTAGTCATGGACAAAAATATGTACCAACTTCAACAAATGGAAATTAAGTTGTTTAACAAAAGACTTTATCATTTTCATGTAGTTGTTAGTCTTTATCGTTTTGTTTTTTTTTTTTTGTGAAAAACTCATTGTCATTTAAGTCCTATGAAATTGAACACGAAAAATTTTCAAGTGTTAATGAAATAAATATTAAAAAAGAACGAAATAATGGAATTTTGCTTGAAAACGTTAGAAAATTTAAATAATGAAAAATTCATTTCGAATCTATATGTTGTTTAAATATTAGAATAAATCAACTTTAACAGTTCTGATTTTGAAAAGAAAAATTAGAGACCAAAAGATAAAGAATGTTGCCATCTTAAAGCCATCAACACATTAGGAAGTACCTCTGAAAGTTGTTTTTTTTTTAAATATAATATCTGCAACTTCGTCTCTATAATAATATCTAAGTTTAGTACAGACAATATTTTTCTTCCGTCATTACAGCAACTTTATTTATTGAGGATATGTCATGAAGTCACATCAGAACTCTTTTGCATCACAAATTTTTATTACAAAAGATTGCATTCATAGTTGAAGAAAATATATCTTCAAGTATATATATTTATCGAGATCTGGTCTACAAAAAATTCGTTCTGAGCGTAAGAACGCATTTATTTTTGGAAAAAGAACTAAAAATCATTTTTGCGAAACAGGCAAAAAAAACATTGACTGAATATTCAACTGCTGTTTTTCGTAGACAGCCGTATTCATTGATGTTAATTTGAGATTAATAGCTATGCTATAGTGGTACATTTTACTATGAATGCATTCCATTTATACTACTAAAGTCTCAAGTTAAATGTTATCAGAGGCAGAGTTTATTCTTTAGAAAAGAGAATGCTTCATTTTATCGTAGGATCTTGTCTAGTTCTTTTATATTCTACGTATGTGACACAAGTGAAATAAACTTATTTTGCTAAGGATGTATTACGCAAAAGTGAATTGAAATTAAGAATTGTCGACAAGACCAAAAAAAAAAGTATGACTCTTTTTTGAGACTCAATAAGAGACTTACTTGTAACTTATGAACAATAAAATAAAACAGAAGACTCCCGGTCATATTCATTAAAATAATAATTCGACGAATATTTTTACAGATTCAGTTATATTTGTTAAGACTGCTTTTTATTAATTATTGGTAACAGTGTTTTTTTTTTGAACAATCAAAAATAATTTGTAATTTCGTTTGTGTCTGTTCGATACTATTTCATGTCATTTGAAAATTATGATAATTTATCATTAGTTTATATTGGTCAATATTAATAGAACGTTCAAAACGAATCTTATTAAATTATCTTCTTTTTTTGCTGTAAATTCCACTGATGTTGTCGTAGACGTTATTCTATGTTGAATCGATACTGTTGTAAGAAGTAGTTAAATTCAAATTAATCGAAACGAGAATTTTCTTTTTAGTTTCAATAAATTTTTTTGTAATGAGATTATACAATACCATCTTTAACTAGTTTGAGAATATGATATAATAATTGCATTTTGTTTACTATCAATTGTCTAATTAAGCTTGATTATATAAAATTCTTTCGCTTTCTTAAGGCGATGAAACGTTTAGATTAATTTACTGAGTTAATGCCATTCTGTCAGTTCTATATTATTCGTTGACGTTCAGTTAGGCACAGCATGATGTTGCAAGTCGTTATCAGTTGTCCATATCAGATTTACTTCACAAAGACAATTATTTCCATCAATTGATTTAATACGTTCGATATGAGAGATAGAATGCATGAAGAAAAGAATCTCTTCTTGTGTTATTTGATGATTGATATGACGAATGTTAGCGTAATATATTGAGAGATTAATGATCATCACGTAAAAGGATACTCGCTAGGTCAAATGTTGTAATAGTTTGATGAAAAAAATCAAAAAAAAAGATATATAGTGTTGTCACTGATTGATCAAAGTATTGTTGAGCCTGATCCTGAGGATGACACATGATAATAGAACGCGAATGTTCATGTCTAACATATTGCTTATTAAAAATTGAAGTAACTTGAAGGTGAAAGTTATATGAGAAGAAACATATTTTAATAATAAGATCGACCTTCATGATACGATGTCATGGTTTATTGAAGATCACTCTGTTCGATATATCATCAAATTGATAGATGATGAAAACATTTTCCTTCTAATCTGTCAATAGTTTAAAGTTCATCAGTATTGCCAACAAGGTTTTTTTTCGTACATATGTAATAAAGTCTATAATATGTGCTTGTTCAAAATCAATGATTGATTGAGACTTTGCTTTGAAATTTCACTATTCTAGTCGATAAAACATATCGAGATCGAATTTGAATTAAATTCTTCTGTAATTTTATTTAGATAATTTTACAGATATGACTATTTGCACCAGAAAAGATGATAAACATCTTTTTTTTCTCTCTAGTGATGGCGATAAAATCAATAGACACACTGTTATCAGTGTTTTTATTCATTATATTAATGACTTTCCCTAATTGGATGTTGATATATGTCAGTTATTAATACTACTTTCATTAATATTCTCGTTCAGTCACAGCAGAAGAAAATTCATACTCTAGAATTTTACGTTCATATGCTTCACTAACACGACTGTGTTTATTTATTATTTTTTTCTTTTTGTACACAGGTATTGGAAATCAAATCGCTTCTATTTATGTAGGGCGCTGGCACCTTTTTTTTAAGGATGATTGTTTAATATTGTGATTCGTTTTTTTTTCTCTTGTTATTCAAACGTTCTATCCTGTGTCGTTCCAAAACCAATAAAAATTTATTTTTGGCAGCAAATTAGCGAGTGAAATGGCAGACAGCCAAATTTCGATGTTATATGGTTATAAATGAATGAGCTAAATTCTAAAGAAAAATACTATATATTCGTCTTTTTGTTTTATATTTCATTCAAAAACTTTACTTTCGATCTAGTTGTTGACTCATATATAAATAAAAATGCAAAGTGTATTTATCTCATTTGTTGATTACGTGCAGAAGTACATGAATGAAACGAAAAGTGCATTTGCAACAAGTTACAATATCATACAGATAGCTCTAAATTCAAGAAGAGAACTATGTACATGCAATTTTAAAATCAATAAATAATAACTTCAGCGAAAAAATTTCAGTTAAACATTTTCTGGATCCAGTCATATAGAATAGAATCTTATTGAAATGTACTATATTTAATATATTGTTAACTTCAATATAGAAAATACGAATCTTATGAAGAAGCAAAAACTAGACCAACAACTTTCTAATTAGTTTGTACTTTTAAGTATGTATATATCATAGATTGATTTATTTTTTGTGTTGTTGGTTATTTTTACTTGGTTACAGAAATCAGACGTAAAAAAATTCGAAATAATTTTATCTGAAAAAGAAAAATCAGTTTTAAGATTGTAATGAGTCAAATAATTTTATTGAGAAATATTGAAATCATCATTTTTGTCAAAAATATTCGATCATAAAAAAAGACAACTTTATTTAACATGGACATTTATTCATATAGTAAATTATTCGCACGTATCATGTTTCGTATGGTGTCATAAATTGATTCATCATACTTTTGCCATTCTATGCTATTCGATATGCATGAATGATCATGATATATGTTAAAAAAGACATATGAACTAATAATATTCATTCGTGTTGATTGAAACGTAATTCGTGACAGTACTTTTAAAAAAATTAAAACTCTCAAAAACAAGAATTTACTAATAATTTAGAAAAAAGAAAAAACGAAATGTTCCGTAGACGTCGTTATTCACTTCAAAAATGTATTATTTTTGTTATATTACTAGTACTTATATTTACGATTTTTTTATCATTTTCTCCTCCATCATCTTTTCAATCAAAAGATCTATTACATGTTACACAATTATCATTGATGAAAACTCCTTCAAGACAAACTATGAGGTAACTAATAAAATAAAAACAGAAAAAAAATGTACAATTATTTATATTGATAATTCTTGAATGAATGAAAATGATTACAACATGGTTTGTTGATGACTTGTTCTGATAAAAATTTCAAAGATTATTAAAAGTGATAATCCTCAAGCAGTTTGAAATAGTTCGCAACATTTGATATTTTATATTTATCTCCGGTGAACAAAATGAAAAAAAATCTTGAGTTTGTTTTTGAAAAGATGTGCCTTCAAAAGGTGTATAGAAGCTGAATCATCAACTTCTTAAAATAAAAAACCAAGTTGTCAAAACACTTTAGTTATGTTGAATACGATATAACATAGTACTGACATACGAGTTGTTTATTTTGAGTATCGAAAAATTATTATTAGACAAAATCACTAGGAATTTTTCTTTATACAGATTTCATTGTCAATTAGAAATTTTTCATCATTGAATTAAAATTTTAAAATATTTTTCTTATTATTATAGGCAAGATGATGTTCCGGATATATTTGAATTATCTCTATGGCGTCATATTCTTATTGGTGCTAAAGGTAATCAAACATTATGTGAAGTTCCTTCTCAATATCGTCCTATTGCAAATGCTTTTTGTCGAGCACAAAATAGAGATGATTGTCCTATGATTCCATGTACACTTATTTATCTTACTGATGAATTTATAACATATGTCGAATGTCTTCGAGGTGGAAAAGTAGCTATTGATGTAGAACCTGATTGGGTATGTCGAAAAAGTCCAGCGTTAGAATTATTTTCTAATCCTCGTCGAAAACCATCTGTATGTGCTGAAGCATATACAACAATAACTTCGGAATTATATGGTCAAGCATTAGCACCATATCGTGATGAAGAAACATCAAAATGGGGTTTAACATTGGAAGGTGAATCAATAGGATATTATCCTTCTATTGCTCATAAAAAACGACTTTTAGCATTGTTTGATATTACTATTGGGTATGATCGGCGATTTTTTGATCTTATTACCGATGTACATTTACCTGATTATGTAGATAAAATAACAAATAAAAATAAACAACGATTAACAGTAAAACAAGCTCTTAGAAAAAGATTTCGAGGTTTGTTTTATTTTTATTTTTCCAAAAATGAAATTCACTTAATTAATTTTATTCGTATAAAAGTGACAATCTCTCTAATTTAGAATACATCTTTGACTAGTAAAACTCTTATTGTTTACGACTACTTACGAGCAAATTTACATTTTTTTTGTAAACGTTTCTAACCTACGTGTAAAAAGTCTTGGTACAAAAGTTGTGTTCGATTTTCGATCACTTATCGATTACAGGATAGACTCAAAAGTAGTCAACTCGGAAGAGAATTTCATGATCTTTCTAAATATATATTTTGATTTGAACTTGATTCATTAAGAGCAGATATTTGATAGAATCCAAAAACAACATCTGTACAGAATATTCCATGCAGTCTATTTTGGTTATAAATGCTTCAGTTCAAATTAAATGAAAGAGATTTTATACACTATTTTTCAGAATAAAGTTTGCTCTACAAAATGTTCAATTTACTTTGCTTCTAACATATCATTGCAAACCATTTGAATTTCTTGCATGTCAAACAGCACTATGGATAATAAACGATTATTTTGGAAAATGTCATTTCATGACAACAGTAGCATTCCGAATAATATTTGTAACTACAATAATAGGAAGTAAAATTATCTCATAATACCTTTTAGCAAAATTATGAACGAGAGAAAAATTACATATTGCAAACAACATTTTTATTTATTCAGATATTTGCTTACAACTGACGAGTTAAGAATCAGAGTAAAATTCTAAAGATATATTTTAGAAAGACCATCGAATTCTGATTCTAACCGAATATTTTAGATTCTTTTTGATTATATTTAAATGACCGAAAAATCAGCAAACATATTTATCATTACTTTTGAAACTAGCATTTTTATACAAACATCGTTTTCGATCCTTATCAAATATTTGCTCTTAATGAATCAAGTTCAAATCAAAATAAATTTCTGAATATATATTTAGAAAGATCATGAAGTTCTCTTCCGAGCTGATTACTTTTGTACCAAGATTTTTTTTACACCTAGGTTAAATTAGATTTATTTCGTTAATCGTAGAAAAAATATTGAAATAAAATGATGTCTTGAAGGTTGGTGTGAATGTAGAGAAGAATAGAATTCACGCTAGAGGTGGACATAATTTCTATAAAAAAAATCATTTGATCTAATGCTATGTCCGATGTCATTCATAATTCGTTATATCAAATCATTTCATATAAGATCTCTTTATTTTACATATTTATTATTTTAGGACGATCACCTATTTTATGGATAAATAGTAATTGTGATACTCCATCAAATCGTACTGCATATATGCTTGAATTAATGCGTTATGTTAGTGTTGATGTTCGTGGTAAATGTGGAAATCCATTATGGAATGAATCATTAACTATAACTGATCCTAAACAATTGGCTACAGAAAAATTAAATCTTGTTAAACAATATCTTTTTACTGTTGCTATTGAAAATAGTTTAGAATATGATTATGTTACGGAGAAATTATGGCAACCATTAGCTGCTGGAAGTGTTCCACTTTATTTAGGTGCACCAAATGTTGATGAATGGCTTCCATGTTATAATTATTCATGTATTATTCATTTAAGAAATTTTACATCAATAAAAGATGTTGCTAATTTAATAAATCGTCTTGCAAATAATAAAACACTTTATGCTGAATATCATCAATGGAGAAATGAAGAAAATGTTCGAACAAGTTTTATTAAAATGATTAATTATTTTCAAGAAGCAAATCAACATTCAATTGAATGTCTTCTTTGTGATATGATTTATCGACATGATCATGGAAGAATTAGACGAAAATTATTAGCAGCTAAAAATCCATTCAATGATACATTTCCTTCTTTAGTTTAATTTTTAGTTTTTTATTTATATTTCATTAAGAAATAATAAGAGAATATTATTATTTAACTCGTTGTTTTTTTGCGAAATTTTATATTTATATTTGATATGTTGTAAAGAAAATATTGATGATGACAAATAATCTTTCGATAATAGTAGAGAATGAATTTATAATTAAAATTATCAAGAATATATTTCATATTTCGAGAATAAATTTTTTGAACGTAAATTGAAATTAATTAAGAAAACTAATTGCTTATTCAGTAAATTAACAACGAGATAATTTAAACAAGTTATAAACAATAATATATATAAGTCTATGTTTCTAACGATATTCAGGATTTATGTGTAAACTTTGATACATGAATTTCATGATGTCATATATGAGCATATTTTATTTATTGAAGAATAAATCTCGAAACAGATATAACATTTTCACAAAAACCGCTCTAATTCTACTGTCATAATGAAATATTTGATGATATGGATGGCATTGAAAAATATTTTCTTTTTTTTCTCTAACCAATAGAATATCTTCATAATACTTTTAATCAACACATTTATGCATATGAAAAAAAACAAATATGAATAAATATAATTTGTAAGAATTATGTTCCAATAGATAAATCAATGTAAAGATTGATTAATAATAATAATAATAAATGTTCTATTATAATTAATATTGAATAAACAATGTCGGAATCTCATCGAGATCATAATAATAAATCGTCAAATACATCTTCAAGTAAAAATTATCGAAATAGTAAAGATGAAATTGAACGATATAGTCGAAAACGATCATATTTAGAAATGTAAAATATTCTTTTTTTTGTTTTATTCAATTCTAATTTTTATCTTTTAGAGAAAATATTGATGCAAAAGTTTATGTTGGTAATGTTTTAACTGAAAAAATTACTGATGATGAATTATTAAATTATTTTAAACCATTTGGAAAAATTGCAGGTTTTTATATTTTTTTTTTCATTTATGAATCTTTTTCAATTATTCTTGAGTTAAAATTTTAGATATACGAGTATTTAAAGATCATATATTCGTGCAATATAATCGTATTGATGATGCAAAAAAATTAATTAAAGAAGCACAAATACCTATGATACTCAAAGGAAAAAAACTTGGTAGAAAGAATATATTTTCAAACAATCAATACTTATATATATATCTTTAATAAATTTAGATATTTTACCAGCAAGAGATATTAGGTCAACAAGTACAAAATCATCATCATCAACAGATCGATCATTAAAAAGGTAATTTTTGATTTTTTTTTTGTTATAAATAAAAAAAATTTGATTTTTAATTAAGAAGTCATGAAAGAACTTTTCATCAACATTTATCGAATTATGAATCATCTCGAAAAAGATTTTCAACATGTACAAGATCAAATTTTAAATCTGAACCGTAACTTAAAAGCGTTGTTGCTGTTTTTTTTTATTTTGAAAAAAAAAATAAAATTTAAAAGTTTTAGTGATCGAATTGGAACGGAAATCAATGAACGTATGGATATGTCAACTGATCTTTGTCGATCCAATAATGATTTAATATCTCGAAATAATCAATTACCTTATACAATTTTAACAGGACCTAAAAATTCAAATGATTTAGTTGATTGTCAAATAATTATTGTTAATACTCGACAAAGGTTGTTAATTAAGAAAAAACAAAAGAAAATTTTATTTTGTTTTTTATAGAGTTTATGCTGAAGAAATTGAATCTCGTCTTTGTTCTCATGGTCTTGTTACATCAATAATACTTCTTCGAGAAGATTATACTTTAACAGAAGCTATTGAGAATGCTGCTCATTTACAATGTTTATATGGAATTATTGCAATGCCTATGCATGAAGAACGACGTACAGCATCTTTTCATATTTTATATGGACAAACAGAAGGTGAGAATTCACTACTATTATTAGAAAGTGATTTCTAACTCTTGAAAAGTAGTCAATAAGTAATAGATCATAAAAAATTTTCGGCATTGATTCTACGGATTATAACTGTGTGCTAACAGTGATAGAGTATCCGTATCTATAGCTTAAGCTTTGATAGTGACAATTTTCGATTTGTGTTATTGTTCGAGTATGTAATTGAGCATGAGGATGTACAAAAATTTGATCTGACACATCATTGATAGAAATCTATGCAGTGTTTTATCCAGACGGGTGCCCGGGGGGGGGGGGCCGCGCCCCCCCGAAACTTGCGATCATCGTACTAAAAACACGTGGCTTGCTCTCCCGAAAATAATTTTTCGCCCCCCCGAAATTCCAAATCGCCCCTCCGGAGAAAAAATCCTGGATAAAACACATACTAAGATTGATATTAACATTCTAAACTATCTCAAAAATAAAAACAAATATTATCATTTTAGAACATCGTAATTTAACATTGGACGATGGTATTCATATAATAATAACAAATTTTATTTCATATAAAGAACGTCTTCATAATGAAGAAATAAATTCCTATGATGAAAATAATGATTCAATTGATTATTCTAATATAAATTCATCTTATGAATATTCTCGTCAATCAAATAATCTTACACAAGATGAACTAACTCCACCAATATTAAATCTAGGTGATAGATTACCATTATCAATGTTATTATGTCTTTTGGCTGATGGAAGACAATTAACATTAGAAGAAATAGATCGTGTACTTGTTTATTTACTTGAAAAAAAAGCTAAAATGTTAATATTACCTCCAGGTACATTACCACCATTACCTGCTCAATATGCAACATTGAACACATTTAAACATCAAACAGGTGCTTTGATTTTTCTTTTTGCTCTATTTTTTTTTTATTTTGAAATAATTTTTAAAGTCAGATACTCCCTAATAGATATAATAAGATGTTGTTAATATTCATTCTGTAAGTATTTATATTCATCTAAGAAAAATATTTGACTATGATCAGTAATAAATTTGAGATCAGATTTGTATGTTGACAAGATATATATATATTCTTATTAGAATAGATAATTAAGATAAAATATTTTATTATTTTTTTTTTCTACAAAAATATGTCAATCGTTTGGCATTAATTGAGATTTGATGAAAATCTCTATTGTATTTCTTCTGAGTTTATATGAATGAGACTTTGGATTTGTTGGTTCATTCATTTGTTCCATTGGTATGGATATCTTCTTTTCTAAAAAGGCTCTGGTATTGTGTCAGACACAAGATCCGTTCCAATCTCAGATTCATCACTTGGAAAATCATCGAATTCTTCATCAGAAGTATCATCATCGATTGCTGAACAAATTCGTCAAATACTATCAACAAATATAGTCAAATCAAATACTTCAAGTGGAGAAACAAATTCAAAATCCGTTATAACAAAATCTTCATTGGATAAATTACCCGATATTGTTAAAGTTGAAAATACAAATATTCCACAATCAAATAACAATGTTACAGAAGCAGCAAAAGAATATGTTCAACAGCAACAACAAAAAACACAATCTTCATTTTCACGTCCAAAAGTTGAAGCAGTACCCGTTGTATCATCTGCATATAATTATACGTCACCATCGGTAACAACAACTGGATCTTTGAATTCATTTGGTGTACCAAATTTTTCATCGTATAATTCAGTAACATCATCATTACCGTTTAATTCTGCTTTAAAAGTACCAACATCATCAGTAACTGTTCCCAATTTTGTGTCTCAACCTTCTCAATATTTCTATCCAATTCCACCACCAAATGTTTTTCCATCTCCATTGAATTCAACAGTAGCTGATCCAACAGCTGGAATTTTTCAAGCGTATTCCCAATTTAATGTACAGCCGACAGCTAATCCTTCAATTGTTAGTCAACAAATAAATACACAACAACAACAACAACAAATTAGAAAATGAAATAAAAAGAATGTTTTTGTGAACTTGTTTGTTTTTTTTGTTTTGTTTTGTTTGTAAAGACGGTTTACCATTAGATAATAAACTGTAACATATGAAACGAACGTGACATAGACGAATTATCACTCATTTATCTTTGAATGCGTTCAATTTGTTTTAAGGACTAGATGAATATTAAATGATCGGAAAAAAAGGGTATATCTCTAGATAGTCAACCATCTATGAGTCGTTGAAACATGCAACAATGAGCTGAATAGTGATACTTCAAAGTGTAACATGCCACATCTTTCAATGTTATGATCGCTTTACTTTTATTGTATAGAAGACAAAAGTATAATGCTAAGTTTTTAACTTTATTATGTTGGTAATTATCATTCGTACTTCGTAACTTCTAGACAATATGTACTGATCGTTGATTAGCGAAATAGAAAACTTAGCACTACAGCCTGTTTTAGTAATAACAACGTTCAGTTTTTTCACTAACAGTATATGAAATTTTTGAAATCATAGGTATTATTATTAAGATAGTTAGTCATGCTGGTGGATTTAGTTTGTTATCCTCACAAATGAAATATCATTTGTTTTGACAAATCTCCGACTTCAATAGCAAAGTATTTGTTAGATTGAACTTTTTTTGAATACAGAAGCTTATTGATATGAACATAATTTGATCATTTCTTATTTGTCTTTTATGCAAATGATCAATTCGTTGCAGAAACTTTGTTTCATGAGTTATGGTGATATTAGTGTGTTAGACAAGAAGTAGAATACATTTTACTGCATAGTCTTAAAAATAAACAAGTTGATTTCATAATAAACTGCTATAAATAATTTCGAGCAATCTTCTAAAAAATACAAGAATAAATAGTGATCAATAATTTCAAAAACTGAAACATCAAGTAAGCACAATCAACATAATGTCGAATGATTTGTTTCAATTAAAATAAAACCAACACAAATTTCTTTCTTCATTGGTAACTCAGGATCTGTCATACTATTGCTTATTGAGTCTCAGTGTAAATATCTAGCACTTCGACCAAATGATTTGTATTCTGCATTTTCTAAGTCAAGGAAACTTACAAATCATGAATACCTATAATAAGATGGCAAAACCATCACATTCGAAATTTTCCGCCATAGCTATGAAGATATATTTATTTCGATTGTTCATTTAATTCATTTTATCTATGAAAGAAAAAATTGATTTGAGCTAGTTAACTGGGAAAACTATTATTAAGATAGTATACAAGATGGTAGCAGAAAATGAATTTGTTATCATACACCCGAAAATATTGAACAAAATATTTCATTTAGTGTACTTGGAGTAGCTCTACTAGCAATCAACTCCCCAAAAATAGCAAGTTCTTGTCTATAGAAGACGTCATTACTGTTCACTTACATTTTAAAGCTGATAACCAAATAAATAACTTCTTGTTCTTGTGAAATCAAGATATTGAGCAGATCATACAGTCAGAAACTTCGGTTTTTCCACACATCTTTGACAAACATAGAAGAATAGGTGCTGACAATGCAAAGTTCTCATCATTAGCAAAATCATATCCTTCGTTTCGTATATATGAATTGTATTCATGTATGAAAGCATTGAAAAATATGGCGTGTTATGTGGATACAGTAGGGTTATAAGAAGTGGCGGATCATAGTCATTATGAGATGGCTTAAGTAGTGAGCTACTAGTCTTAAGTTTCTCAGTTCTCGATTATTCGTTATTTAAGGGTGTGGGATGTGGATGTGGGTGGGCATGGGTGTGGGTGGGTGTGGATATGGGTGTGGGTGTTGGTGTCGATGTGAGTATCGATATGCATCTTATATGTACCTACTCCCACACTAACCCACCGACTCACCCACACCCACACCAGAGATGTCCATGGTGGTGCTGCCGCTGCCGCTACTGCTGCCGCGCCGCTTCCGCCATGGCGGTAGCGGTGCGGCAGCGGCAAGTTTTCATTTTTTACCGTCGCGGCAGCGGTGGAAATTTCCATTTTTTCCAAGAAAACCTAATACTTGAGTAGATTATTTTACTATGATTCAAAGTAAACCGATTTTTTTCTCAACCAGTTTATTTTCATTACACTTTAATCGTCTAATAGAAATATAAAGGTTAGCATCATGTAATTACATGATAACATTATGTAGGAGCATGTTACTAGATTGTCAAGAATTCATATTCTACCCCATTTATAATTTATATACATAAGAGACTACACACAAAAATGTTCGAAGCATTATTAGGTGTAAACGGTTTTAAATGTCAGATATATCTCGAAAAAAGGAAATGAGCTATTTCTAATTCTCGTGCAAAGAAAAATCCAACCCAATTTTCTATTCGATTCTTAAATTTCAACACATTTCGTGACATTTTTTTTATTGTAAAATAACCGATAGAGACATGAATAAGTATTGATAACACAGATTAACGATGTATCGAATGAAAGCAAATACAAACAGAATAGACGTAGTAACTATATTGCAGTCATTTTAGTAAAGTGAAGAAGAGTGAATTGTTTTTCTGTTCATAAGTCAACTTATTATGATTGGCACAATCCACAAAACAAAGCACCATCTTATTCTATTTACAAATTAATTTTTCGTGACCAAGAATTCGATATATTTTCTGGATATAATGAATTAGATTTTTGTCTTTGCTTTAGTATAATATTACATGTGCTATTAAATTACCTTGAATGACTAGTGTTGATCTTTCACCACCATCAACAAATGATAAAGTTATTATCGATATATCTTCGTTAACAACAGAAATCGATAGAGAACAGTTAAAATTAAAGTTTCGATTGGTACTTATCAAGATTCTTCTTTTACGAAACTATAAACCTCGTTTTCAAACACATACAAAAAATTTACTTAGAATGCACATAAAATTGATACATTCCGATATTTTATTTCAAATATTGTAATCTATATCGTTTCACTCCCTTACCACTATATAGTCACAACAGGCGAACGTTTCTTCATCTGCTCCAGCTGAATAGATCTCAAGATTTCACTATAGCACCTAAGTTTCTTGCCCAAGATTTTCAAGTACTTCATGCGTATATCAAATTATGCTTCCATAGGGTCAGTTGCTTTCTCAAAGTTCCCATAATCTTTCGCTTTTACCAGGCTAAAATATCACTTATTCAGACGAAATAAGAGTATTCTATATGATCCATATAGAAATTTCTAACAGTTGGTGCAAAATTTTTGCATTAATTCTCTGTTCAGTATAGTATGGCAAAGAATCTTCATAGAGACTTAATCTTTTTCTTGTTAGAAAGAGCAAGTTGTCTACTACAAAAAAATGGAAGAATATTTCATTCAAAATGTTTACTTGAAACAAAAAAGCCTTGAGAATGAGTTGTATCGAAAAAGTGTGTTTCAATTTAACTCAAAATTAGAGATGAGAAATGCATTTATTTAATTTGTTTTGCACTCGGCTTTCGATGTTTGGAAGCACGGTATATGTGAGTCTGACCAATGCAACGTGGGCTTTCTAATCATACAAAAACATTCGAGTTACAAAGCTACAGGCTTCAAAGGAAACAGTTTCATTTAAAAAAAAAGTTGATTTTTCGTCTAGAACATCCAATTAAAGTTTTCACACGATGTCTAACAGAAAACCTGAATTCTGTTTTATATAATGTACTTTTATAGAAGACTCAATAAGCTTTAATTGTATATAAAATAGGCGGTTTCTGCTAACTTTGATGTTGGAAGAAATCTTATTTTTCGAAGTCATTTATTAGCTGCGAAAAATTTGTACCAACAAAAGATGTTGGAAAAATGTTGAATTCGAACTCAACCGGTCACTTGAAAATCTTATTTTTCCGCGTTTACAATACCTGATCGTAGCGCTGCAAAACCAGATAAAATCCGGAAAAAAAGATCAACTTTCTTTGCAGATGGAATTTCTTCTTTTGAATTCCAGAACTTGAAAGGCACTTTTCCAGTCCAACGTGTTCTTAAAGCTTTTTGGTTTTTGGTAAACATTTTGAATCAAATATTTTTTACACAATTTTGTATTAGACACTTAACTCTTTCCAACGAGAAAAAGATCAAGTCTCTATAACGATTCGTTGCCACGCTATACTGACAAGAAAATTAATTCAGAACTTTTGCATCACCCGTTATTTAATTTAATATTTCAAGTGTTCAGGTGTTCTCGGTCATTCGCTGTATTGTTCGTTCTTCAATTGAAGCTCTAGCAAACTCATGATTCTTATCCATTTCGTCACATACTGATATTCGACGTAGTAACGTCGCGGTAGCGGCGCGGCAGCGGCAAGTTTTCCTTTTTACCGTCGTGGTGCGTCGCGGCAGCGGCAAGTTTTCTTTTTTTAGGGTCGCGGTGCGTCGCGGCAGCGGTAAGATCTGAAGTTTCTAAACTCATCGCGGTGCGGCAGCGGCAAATTTCCAGCCGCGATGGACATCTCTGACCCACACCCATCCACACCCTATCTGTCAGTACTTTGCTTTAATAATATTGAATGATTTTATATCCTATTAATTTGATGGATTAATATTCTGCAGAATTCTCAGCTGTCTGATGAGATCCATGAGTGAATCAAAACGTGCAGCAATAGTTAATTCCTATCACTTGTCTTCAAAGACTACTAATGATTTGTGTACATTTCTTTATGCTAATAGATGCCATTTATGTTATGGATGATCTTAACTTTATTATTTTTTGAGAAAGAAAACGAACAGACAGAAAAACACATTAATTAAAATACATAATCTTAGAGTCATTATACACACAAGTCTCAGTCGATATATGTATAAATAATGACTGGAACATTAAAGACAAACGAAAAATAAGGAAGAAAAATGGAACAGAAAGACGAACTAAAGGAAAATGATAAAAGAGAATAATATGGATCAGGATAATGAGTAGTATATTAATTTAGATTGGAAAGAGATTAAAAAAATAAGCTGTTTTCCGTTTGACAACCTTAAAAACGTTAAAATGTCTTTGGACATCCGAGCGGGAGCGTAAAGTTATTCCTAGCTTTGCCCTGACTACTCTTGATACCGACACCAAGACCACGCTTAGCGAAACCATTCCACAGTTCGCACTTGTAAGTTCCATTAGTAAGAACTTCGTCGGCTTGGATGATGGCATCGCGTGCATCGACGAAAGTAGGACTGCAGGGCTGGAGCTTCATACCATCGATCATCAACTGCAGGAATAAGGTGTTACCGTACGAGGTTGATGCAGAGTACAGATCAGATGCAAAGCCAAGACGATTAACCAAGTTCCAGTAAACTTCCCACAAAATCGAAGCCCATATCGTACCTATAGCATGAACTTCTTTGTAATCACGGCTGCCGAGATCTGAGTATAATAAAGGGTTTACAGTCATATTCGTTGTATATGGATATGTGCGTAGTCCTCTGCCACCATACACGTAGAAACCTATCAAAAATATGTCTGTACGCGTATTGCTAGGTTTTTGGCGAAATACTGTAGCCAAAACATCCGACCAACCCTCACCCATACCTCCAGGTTCACCACTCTTAAGACAATTAGAATTGGCTGGACCACCTGTTAACCGAGTGGAAAGTCCATGTCCATATTCGTGACTGATAATCCCATTGTCCAAACAACCATCTCTTCTAGGCGTTGTTCGAGTCCAGAGATACATGTTCATCCTGCCCCTTTGACCATCAGGTGGACACACGAAGTACGCGTTATTGGTGCCAGTTTGATCTTGTGCATTAGCAATGACAAAGTCTCCTCCTAAACCACCCCTACCAAAATTGTTGTCTTGAAAGTTGCCAGCACGTTCGTCAAAACCGTATTCGTACAAAAGGTCATGCACTGCGTTGACGGTGTAAAACAACTGAGTGACGGCAGCATTCGCACTTACAGTAGGATCTTGAGCCGGATCGAAGGGGAAAATGAAAACCATATCGGGTCCACCATTTGGACGAGGGAGATTCTGAAAACTACTAGTGGCAGTTGGGTTCACTTGCGCCCACACGTTGTTTCCACGCGTGTCAGTATACGAGTTGGTTCCGTTGGAGTGCCAACCGACAGGTGATGCTGTTGAATTGCCAGAGACAGTTATATTCGTTCGATTGCCATCAAATGGATCTACTATATTGATGTCTAGCACCTCGTAAGTGGCATGAACTGCCCAATTAACAATTGCCACAACCTTTCCATTGTCTGTGCTGACATGAGCATGATACCAGTCGTCTTGAAGGTCTAGTTCGTACGAGTATGCAAATTCCAGACGACGGCCGTTATCGGTCTGAACGTATGAGAAACCTACAGGCACATCTGTTCTGGCCATGAAAGGCTTGCTGATGATGTAAGCAGGTCTGTTGTTGCGCGCAGCCTCTTCAATTGGTTGCTCGCTCTGGTGAACTTGTAAGGGAGTTTCGTCTGAAGAAATATTGAGGAAAGCAGTGAGTGATTTGAAACCGTCTGCAGGAGTCTTGGCCAGACCGTTGCCACCTGGACCGTTAGAGAGAGATGGTTTACTTGGACGTGTTCCACGAAAAATGTTTTCACCATAGCTGATAATACATCCTTTCCTAGAAATATTGAAGATGTCAACAATTGCTTTTTATCAAGAATAGAAGGCTAAGAGAATGATATAAGAACATACTTGTCTACATTGACGTTGATGTTTGCATTTGTTACTTCGATATCATTAACCTTCTGTTTCAGATATACTGATGTCACACCTGTTCTGCCAGAAGGAACTATGTTCTTGATGATGATATTAGCCTCAGGAAGACTGAGTTTGTGTTGTAAAAATTTGAGGACAGTTTGGCTTGGCTCACCTGTGCCACAAAGAAAAGATTCTGCTGTTGGCATGTTCGTTACAAAGTTGGGAGTTGGAGTAGCAGACGGGTCGTCCAACATCGGTCGTGCAATGACAGACACTGCGATGGTGAGGAATATAAGAAAAATGTACCCTGTAATCTTCATTTTGTATGATTACAGTTCTTCTATAAATAAATATATATATATATATATATATGTATATCGTAAGTGTTGTGAGTGATGTGGGTTTTTGGAAAGTCGAAGATTCAACCTGGTTTTATATTATAAATGTATTCACATATCGATAAAGTAACAGAAGAAGAACTTTCTCTCTGAGTTATGCTTCGTTCTATTCGCGAGTGGAAAGTAGAGAACTATGGATGACGTCTGCATGATCGAAACAGCACAGAAAGCAGAAAGTAAAGATAGGAACCTTACACAGAACAAAAAACACAAAAAATGGACGAAAGAAGCGTAACACACGCACAAATTTATTCTCACTTTGATCGGCTGAAAAGTTCACTCGAGCTAATTTCAGCAGTGTTGTAGCGTTTGGTAGGTTTTTTTTCTTTGTAATGAACCATTGAAAGTAAATGACTTCGTTAAGATTTCTCGAAATCCATCGAGTAATAGTCGAAAAAGATGTCAACTGACTATCAAAGAAAGTGTTTCGAGAAACAGTGTTTTAATAGATGTCGAATTTCAACCTGAATATAGTGTAATGAGAAACAGCACATTGAATAACATGGTTCGTGAAAAATCTTGCATGTGAACTCAGAGAAACTATAACTTCGAAAAACTAGAAAGACTGTTATTTATAACAATACAATCCTGTTCAGCCTTTATTCTGTAATTGTTAATAGAAAGATACTTGAATACCTAAAATATTCTACATCAAATGTACCCTCTTTTTTGGAGAATCGTATTCCAGTTTTAATAAATGTTCTGATCAGAAACTGTTTTACAAAAGCTCTAGAAAGTGTTTCATATCTATCTTATTGTCTGAATATTTCTGAAGAAAATATTAGATTTGTAATCAACATATTTATTGCTATCAAGCTATAGAGTATTTTAATAGAATGATGATTAAAGCAAAACCTTCTTTAAAACTGAGGACAAGCCTCGCTGTCAAAAATTAAATCGTGGGAAAGTACAAAACAAACTAGAGAGTAATAATTATCACTCGATTTGTTTGACTTTAAAAAACTGACTCATGTATCTTTATTCATTGTGATGAAGGAGAATGAAAATAATGTGTGATGCAAAAACTGAACGAGAATCATTTCACTACTTTGGCGCAGATAATCTTCTCAATATTTATTATTGAAAAAGACCTGAAAGGATTAGAGTTTTACATATGCATGAACTTACTTGTTATATTGGTTAATAATATTGTTTAGATACGATTGAAATACCAATTTATTGTCGACGTTCTATTATGCTTAAACTACAGCATAATTGTGTGTTTATATACTTGAAAAGTTGATTTTTCTCCGCGCATCGAAGCATATCGATAAAAATACTAAAAATAATTTATTTATATCACCATATTTTTCTCTGCAAGCTTAAGTAGTATTTTGCTTGTGTGTCTATTCGTCGTTCATATAGCTATGAGAACTCCTACATAAAACAACCAATGAGCGCCAAATTAAGCTTCAAACAATAACGAGGATACTGTTCTTTTTTTTTTCGTTGGCTTTTTTCTCTTTTTCTCACTATTTGTTAATTGCTCCCTCCTACAGATTTACGTCAATCGTCAAAGTGCATATAATTGCTCATCACACTACTACCGAACTAAGGCTTACTTGTTTTCAAGTGATACGTCCTCGTTTTTAACGTTTCAAATAATACCTTTATTTTGCTTGTACTTATGACTATCGTTCGTAGAGATATGATAAAAATAGAAAAAAAAGACATGACATATGCGCAAAACAATTATATGTATATAATCAAAATAAAACTTGATTATCTTTTCTGCAAAGAATTTAAACTTTAATATATTGAATATTTTGAATTTTTATGATATTTCTTTGTTTTTCTACACTTTAATTCAAGAATTGAAAATAAAAACAAAAAAATTCATGCTAATCAATTCTGTTATTGAATTAGAAATAATAATCTCTTTTTTTTCTATGTAATACGTGTGATATGATAGCGTAAAAACAAGATAGTAAAACTATTAGGAATTATGAAATAGTGGTATTTATCCTCTATTCCATTATCAATATGTTCTTCTCTCATGACAAATAAATTCTTTTTATAGAGAGAGAGTAATTTTGCACTAATAATGTCATGATGATTTATCAACGATTTCATGATGAAACAAGCTAATTCTCTGATTCATCTTTTAGTTCACACAAATATCATTGTCAATGATAAATAACTTCTCAAGAATCATATTGCATTACTATGTGTTATCTAATCTTCGAATTCGACTCAATGCCTTTGTTTATATATTGACTTAAATCAAGTTTTTGTTTTTCTCTTTTCTCCATCGATTTAAACTCACATATTACTCGAAAAATCCATGATCTAGATTCTTTTTTTTATTCAGCAAGGTTCATAACTCATGTGTGAAATGGAATAGGATAGAATTATTTATTCTAATTTTTGTCTTAACATTACTATTATATGTACAAATGACAATAGGATTAGATTTTTCTTTCTTTTATCATTTGCATTTTCTCTTTAGTTTTATTGAATTGCAAGAGTTTCTTGAATATATTTACCAATAATATGTATTGGATACTTCAACTTTATAAAAATTACTCGAAATTAATATATATTATTTTGTCAATTATTAAAGATTCGAGAATTTCAATTTCAATAATCTATCGAAAACTTTGTTTTTTTTTTGTTACACTTTTTCATACTAATCATATTATGATTATTTTTTTTTTGACGATCTCGTATGAAGAAAATGAATCATATATATTACTTTTGTTACTTGCATTTTCATGAAAATTATTTTATTTCATTTTTTTCCTAAATCCTTTGTGTAATTTTTTTAGACTTTAATAAATGCCTTATACATTTTTTTTTTCACGAAGGTTATTAAACATATATTTCCTTCAACTATGAATAATACAATGTTTTTTTTTTGTCTATACTTTTCAATAATTGAAGTAAAATATTATTTTACTATAATATTCATAGAATAACCATATCAAAAAGAAAATCAATGTTTTTATATATTGACAAGCAGTATTTTATTCTTGAGTTAGTGTATCCGAATACAGATTTTTCTATTTATGTGTTTTCTTTCTCTCTCTCTCTTACATCGCGTTATATGATAACTGGTGAGTAAAAGAAAACAAGTATTTTATTTTTTGTACAATTTTTCAAGAACTTGTTCTCATTGTATTTTAATACTATTGCTATAGAAAAAAAAACGTAAATTCTAAAGAAAAATCGATATATTTTTATCGCATGTCTAAAGAAGTTCATTTCGATTGTTGGAACATCAAGCGATTAAATTATTCGAATAATTTTATTATACAAGTTTGATAAATTTATCGAAATCAATCGTTCTTAGTTTTCATTGCATTTGGATAGACATATCAAAAAATAAATAAATATAAAAGAGGAATACTGCAAATATTCAATCAAATCATCAATATGTTCTTTGTCGTACAGCTTAATGATCTATCCACACAAACAAACAAATTTTCATCAACATCTACATAAGACAGGGTCAGTTCATTCTCAAAAAAGTACGTTCTTTTTTTTGTACGAAAAAGTTACTTTTTTTTGCTCGTTCTCTCCTCATCCTTCGTGTAGATATGTGATACTAATACAAAAAAAAAATGTACATCATAACGTGCGATCAATAATAATATGAATATTGTAAAAACAAACCTTGTTTTTTGTTATATATTTTACGTTGCAATAATCTAAATGTTTTGAATTTTCATTTTTCCATATATTGCTCAACAATTAAAACTAATATTAATGAATTATGTTACTTATGTCAATGTCAATTGTTATTGAAATAAAATGATGACGTGAGAGTTCCACAATTGAATTTATTACCTTTGAATACTCTATATGAATGTATTTCAATAATGAAAAACAAATCATAGGAATTCATTGATCATCTTTATTTTAAAAAATTTGTGAATATTTTAGATTGATTTTCAATATAAATATAAGTTAAAAGTTTACCAAAATATTGTCTATATATAACTAATTTTTTCTTTAAAATTCCAATGCATAATCGAGTGTTTCTTTTTCTTGTATTGTGATGTTTGAAAAAAAGAGAAAAACACCGAAAAGGGACGAAAAGAATAGTTACACATAGAAAAATTTAGGTTCATTACGAGTAATTAGGAAGATCATTAGAATGTTTTATTTGAAATTCTTGATCTTTTATATTTAATTTAAAATTTAATGGTTATTTTATTATTTTTAATTAAAAAAAAACCACACAGGTAAAAGCAAAAATAATAATAATAATAATAAAATAAATCAAAAGAATTAAATATCTTTAAAAGCAGGGATGTAGCGAAAGAAAAAAAGTGGGGGGGGGGGGGGGAATAGGTAAAAATTAAAATCATATGATTTTTTTCTGGAAGCTAGTTTTTCTAACGAGCTCTCTGGAAAAATGACAAATTTTAGTGTTTTTATCGTGGATCTATGTATATAAATTTTTCGACATGTTCTAATACATCCTCTACAAAAAGATCATTTATTCGGAATCCAGTTTAAAACGTGATAATATCATCAAGTAGTTTCTAATTTTCCAAATTTTCATTTCTTTATTATTTCATCTCAAGACAAAGGATCACCTTTTATTTATTTACATCAGTAAATTTCGATCATAAACAAAAAATATAATCAATTTTCAGCTAATTGAACAAGAATATGAATACAATAAAAGCTTTAACAAAAACATGAAAATAAACAGGATAAATGTAAATTATTCATTGAGTTGGAAGATGTCTTCTTGCTTTTGTTCCCCATACTGTAACTAATTCATCCAAATTCAAAGAATCTAATATATCTTTTTCTGATGAACATCATATTCAATTCATTAATCGATCATCAAACATTTTTGATCTTAAATACTTTTTTATTATTTTTAAACGACTAAACATTCTTTCATTCGATGCAACAGTTACAGGTAATGACAATATGAACAAATCATAATCTTTTTATGTACGTATATAAGGCCTTGTCTCCACCAGAAAATTTAATACCGAATTAAGAAACTTGATTCGTGGAAAATTTAATTCGCATTTAATGCACTTTCAAAAGCGCATCAAATTTAATGCGCTTTCGAAAGCGAATTAAAATTAATGCACCAATCAAAGTCTCATTAGGTTCATGTGCTCCAATTTAATTAATGAAAGCGACGTTTTGTTCTAGATTCTGATTGATGCACTAACTTTCCAAGTGTAGACACGCATGATTTTAATACGAAGTTAATACCGTATTATTTTTCTAGTGGAGACAAGGCCTAAGAGAAAATTTATCATTCGGTAATTTGCGACCTCTATAATCTGATTAAGATTCACGATTAGTCGAGCTGGGTGTTGGCACCGTTTAAGGGAAACAACCGTTTAAGGGAAAATATGGACACCATTGTAGAGGCACATGGAATCATTTAATGGCGACTGGTTTAGTACAAAAATCTAGCCATAAATAGAATATATGGACTTTTGAAAAATAGAATTATGTATTATTACTTCTGTTTTATCATAATATATTCATTTTTGAGATTTTTGAGATTACATTTAAATGTTCACCTTGTTCTACCAATTTACTCCTCTGTTTTGATTGAGATATTTGTTTAGTGCCGAATTTAAGTTAACCTATGAGATAAGTCGACTTGTCTCATGAGATAACTCGAAATATTAAGAATAGCTTGCTCAAACATACGCGGCGACTTATCTCATAGGGTAAGTCGAGTTATCTCATAGAAGAAGTCAGAATACTAATTGAGTGAGTAAAAATATTTCAGTTAAAAGAAGCGACTTATTCTATGAGATAACTCGACTCTTATGGATGAACTACTTTTTTCCAGTATTTCGAGTTATTCTATGAGACAAGTCGACTTACCATATAGGATAAGTCACAATATTAAGTGAACAAGTATAAATGTCTTAATTGAAAGTAGTGACTAATGCTATAGGATAAGTTGGCTTGTCTCATAGGATAACCCGAATTCTTTGCAAAATGGAATGTCTCGATAACTAGCTACATCTGTTTAAATTTATAAAAAATTCTGTACTAGTTTTTTTTTCAATTATTGACATATTTTAAGAGTAATTTAATACAACAAGATGTGTTCCAATTCATGTAACCAATCAGATTTACCATGTGTGCCTCTATAATGGTGTCCATATTTTCCCTTAAACGGTTGTTTCCCTTAAACGATGACTACAGCTGGGTCATTTGTCTTTAGATTTCAAATAATTATTTGATAATGTATTGTAATATTGAAATCTTATAAACAAAACTTCTAATACAAGTCTATTTTTAAAAAAGTGGAGGAGTGCGCACCTCCCGCACCCCGTGAACGCCACATCCCTGTTTAAAAGAAATATATGACGTTTCAATATAGAAAATTGTCTTTGTCAGACGTTTTGGTATGTTTTTTCTTTTTCTTAGATGTTTCATTTAACATCTAAGAAAAAGAAAAAAAAAGAAAAGATATACCAAAACGTCTGACAAAGACAATTTTCTATATCGAAACGTCATATATTTCTTTTAAAGATATTTAATTCTATAATTATTTGATTTGATGGGCAACAATTTGAAACAAAATTGTATTGTTTTAACAGCAGCAATAAAAAGATTAGTTTTCATTTTTGCATCGACGTTTCGATAAATTTATTATCATTTACAAGATATATAATCTACAATGAGAACAAGAGATATAATCTACAATAAAATACACTAGTTAGTATGTTTAATATTAAATAAAGATACGATTGAGAGAATGAGTAGATATAAACAGACGATGGTAGAATGCAAATTTATTTAAAAGGAGCGTATAAATACGAGAAGGATTTAAGAAATCCATGAAAGAATGCGTGAAGTCAGAAGATTGATTAAGATAGATATGGTGTGAAAGCAAGAGGTTAAGCAGCAGCAACTATTGCGTTCTTTTGTTTTGTTTGAATTCTTATTCAATGCCAATGCGTCTTCTAGAACACCCTTCAGGATAGACCAACAGCGGAGGGTGTGGGTGTGTGGGTAGGTGTTGGTGTGGGTGTGGATGTGGATGGGGGGTGTGGGTGGGTGTGGGTGTGGGTGTGGGTGTTGGATAGGAAAAGAAGCACCCGCACCCACACTCACACCCACACACCTACCCACACTCACACTCACACCCACCTACACTCACACTCACACCCACCCACACTCACACTCACACCCACCCACACCCCACATTTTAATAGTCTTAGTTGTGATCATGACAAAAGATTCGAAAATCATTTTTCCTGGTGTTTCTGAGCGAAACGTTTAAAAACTAACATAAAAGTAAAGTATTTCGACAGCAATAAGCTAAGAGTACAACTCTTCTGTATGTTCAAAATTCATTTAGATTTACATTATGCACCTAGTCTCGAGTCTAGAATGATTTATCAGTTGGAGGACTTTCCACATGGGTTAGATTTTTATCATAGTCTAATTGTTTACAAACACAATCTTTCTTTTTTTTTAGATTAGATGAGTTTTATTTTAGTTCAAAATCGAATAAATAATTTAATACTTGATTCTATATAGATTCAATAATTATTATGGTAGTGAACGTAACACATTGTTTCTTGGTCATAATTATGTTCCATATTCATTCAGTATTGCATTTATTGATGACTATGTTATTTGATTTGATTTTACTAATTATTCACTTATTGGTCATCCATTACTGCAACTACAAGACATTTTTAAAGTTTTTGTTTTCATAGGAGCTTTTGTTTTGAAGACGAATCGATGATTGTAATGATAATTCAGGTAGAAATTCATTTTGAAGAAAAAGAAAAAGAAAAACCTATATGAATACTTGAGATGAAGAAAATTATGCGTACCATTGTATGTCACAAACATTTCATTGTAGTTGTAGTTCTAGTCGATGCTTACCGATGGTTAGATTAGTTTTTAAACAAAAAAGAAATTATTAAATTTGTAGTAATAATCAATGTTTTTTTTCTTTTTTTGGAATTTTCTGTTTCCTTTTTGATAGGAGAAGGTTGCAAGCTTGGGTCAACCTGTTGAAGTTTGGATAGAGCAGACGAATAAACGATGCCTGAAACGTATCAAAATTGGGCAGCGGATTTGTCTGAAAAATTTCATTCATTAATTATTATTAATATTTTCTATTTATTCTTTATTAAGTAATCATCGAAATGATTGTCATGATGAATCAGATGAAAATCCAGGAGCATGTGATAAGGAACTGAAAACAAAGTGTTTTATTTCGTTTATTCGATTTATTTTTTCTATCTATCGTCGATGTAATGAGGATGAATTTGGATGTGGTTGTAGCTAACCACAGATTCACGCCCACACTCACACCCACATCTAAACCCATTCATATCCAAATCCACGCTCACATTCATCCGTAACCACTCATATTCGCCCTCACTCACACTGCTACACACGCTGCATAACAACAAAAAAAAAATTGAATCATCATTTTTGAGTGTTTTTGAAATCGAATTTTTGAACACGATTATTGTGAGTATCGGAAACACAGAGATTGTTATCACGATCGAAAGATAAACCTCTGGGCCACACGAGCTGATTTGCTTCTCCTCCGCGTCCATTTCCACCCACGATAACAGTGCCATATGTGGCTTGTTTAGTCCAACGAATCACTCGATTATTCTGCGAGTCCGCCACATAAAGAGTTCCCGATATATCAACAATAAGTTGGTCGGGATAATTTAACTGTGTCATATTATTTCCTTGACCATTACCTCCAGCGACGATGATTCCTTCTGTTGCGTTTTTATTCCATTTCATCACACGATGATTGTAGTTGTCTGACACGAAGATAATCTGTTGTGGATCAACAAAGATATAGTTTGGATGGTTGAGTTGATTGAATTTATCACCTTGACCATTGCCACCAGCCACAACATTTCCATTCTTGTCTCCTATTCGATATCGTCTTACTTCATGTTTTGCATGATTAGAGACGTAGAGACATCCCTGTTCATCCATGGCCAATCCATGACCATCTATATTGTCAAGAAGAATTTCTCCTTGTATTGTACCACTACGGCGAGACCATCGTACAACTCTTTTATTACCCAGATCATTGATAATGAGACTATTCGTTGTTTTGTCAATCAACACATCGGTCGGCTCATTCAATTGATTCAATCCACTTCCTGCGCCATTGCCACCAGCTACCACTTCTAGCTTCATATTATTCATGCTCCATTGAATGATACGATTGTTGTAGGAGTCAGCAATGACCAATGTTCGAGTATTATCAAAGAAAAGACCCTTGGGAAACCGTAATTGATTGATGGTACCGCCCCACCCATGGTTTCCAGCAATGGTGACTCCATTCTGTTCCCATTGGGCATCGACTGGAATATCAGGCATCACTAAAATGGACAAGGAACACAAAAGAGTTTACCGTCATTGTAGTTTTCGAATAGACGAGTGTGGGTATGAGAGTCTGATATCAGCGTATGTGTGTGTGGGTGTGAATGTGTCTGAAGCAAATAACAGCGCCCACATCCACCCACACTCTACACCGAAAATGTTTTCACTTTAATATATCCATGGAAAACTTCTTTGAATCTAATCAATATTATATGATTCGACATTAGGTAATATGAAAGAGACTTAAGACCATTGTAAGTAATCCATCAATATTCTTTACACATAAATGAAAACTGAGAGTTCAAATGAGTCTGCAAGAAATATTTCTTACTTAAACTATAACTTAACGAAACATTTAGAAATTAAGCTATCTATATGCTTTTGGTATAGTTTTTAAGAATGACATGACATTTGAACGTATACTGATTTTATAGCTATCACCTATACGTCTATATGTTATTCGTTAGAAACATTTAGTGTAGCACTTATCAGAAGATTTCATGGAAAGAACGACCCCAGTTCAAGCTGATTAATTTAGGTTACTATTGTGCAAGAATAGCGATGGTTCACTCAACATTTATGTCATGATATAGCAATATAACAATAAATATATAAAAATCAGTGCTTTTGTTAAAAAAGTATCTAAAAACAGTCTTTGGGAAAGATCAGAGGTGAAAATAGAGTAGATAATAATGCATAGTTCTATCAATTCGATTTTAACAGTCAACTATTGCAATCATTTAAAATAGCTGCCTAAGAAACACAAATCAAAATTTGTTGTAGATATAGGCAAATAATGGAGCGGATATGGTAGAATTTCTCGTTGTATACAACAATGTTTTTGGGAGATATTGAATTATGTTTCAAAGAGTATGTCAAGATGTAGTGTGTGATCTCCAAAAATGGCGCTCTAACTATAAAAGTTCTCTTTCATTTGGTCATAGCAGAGATTAATCTGAGAAACAACACTATCATTCCATGTATTTTGACATACTCTTTCAAAGTAAAGAAAAGTCATTGCCTATAATGAAGTTCCTTCGCAAATTCTGCGATGCACAAAGCAGAAAATGAGAGAAACTTTAGGAAAAAACCAAATGCCAAATAAAATATCATGTTATTTTCAACAGAGACAATTTCAAACTCTCTTCCTATGCATTTATCTTAATCTTTGTGCTTTTCATGAGAATCAACTTATTTTGAAGAGAAGAGACTTTAATAAAATGTAAAGATATAACGATAAGAACGATTCTATTACTTTTATATGTGTTTTTTTTTTGTATTTTTCCAAAATATAGTATCCTCTTAACAAAGGTATCGGTTAAGTAGGATATAAGATGAAATCTAATGAAATATATAATCGAAAGTTTAGCTATGATATCTAACTATAGCTATTCGTTTTTTCATCATCTCTATTACCGTGAATAGAAAAACGAAAAAATGTTTGATTGCTGTACATATATCTGCGATTTCAATGCAAGTGATAAAAGTTTAAGAACAAATTCATATTCAAACACTTTTCTTCGGTAATCAACTTACCATCTACACTAATTATTGGTTAACTATCCACGCCGACAGATAGATGCTAAAAACGCCGTTTTGACGCATTAGAGGCGAAAAAAAGAAAAAAACAACGCTTAATAACTCGCTCACTCAACAAATGAAAGGAATGAACGAGTTTTAATGCGTTTAACTTTGGGTTGACGCATTTTAACGGACTGAAAGAACATATTAAGGCAAGTGACGTATTGTAACGCATTCAATAGAAGAATCAAACAAATGAATGCATTTTAACATGAATAATCGTCCCTTTTAGGGCGTTGATAGAAAAAAATAAATTGCAGGATAATCGCTCGTTCTAACTGATCTATATAGTATTCTACAATAGCAAACTACATTTGTAGTAAGGTAAACAACTATAAATTCATTAATGGTAGGCACTTCCACTTTAGTTGAGTACTAAATGATAATATAGATTTATGAACAGCAGGAAATACAAGATCAGCTCTAATTCAAAAAGCAAGCTTTTAGATCAAAGATTTGTAATGAATAAGTTTTAATTGATCAATGTGATACTACATAGAGTACGTTTCTGCATCGGTAATGGTGTGGGTGTGTGGAGTGGATGTGGGGGCCTTTTCTTCTATCACCACCCATACCCAAACTCACACCCACACACCCACACCGTTTATGAAATGACGCATCTCTGGACCGCAAAACAGAAGAACTCTTTTCAACTTAAATGACACGCCACTTTTTTCAATGCTATTATAAGCATTATAAGGCCTAGAAGAAAATTGAGTATTGTTTTTTTTAGACATATTTTTTAATTGAAACTTTGTTTCACAGGAGCCACAATCTAAATTTACTATAAAATCTAATCGAAAGGGAGTATTGTTGAGGTTTCAAAACAAAATATATAAATGTAAAACACATTGCCACAGATTAGCCCATTTGATAGTGTTCAGCTACTCATGAGGAGAGCGTCATATTCTTTCATCTGAAAAGACTTGTTTCTATTACAGTCCAAGAATACACCATTTCATAGAGGCCATTATAGGGTTCAAAATATTATTTAGTTACATAGTATTGAAACAATGTCAACAATTTATTTTTCTCAATGGATGCTTCATAGAGAATTGAATAATAATTTTGGAAAACCTTCTGCAAAACGAATAAAAACAAGATATTCATGTACATATGAAAATGACTCTCCTTTTTCAATGACATTTGAAATCCTAGATCTTGTCGAAGTTTGCTTTGATTTTTGCTTGTACAAAATTCACAAACTAGAATTCCCTTAGATGAATCGATGTGCTCTTTCACTGGTGTGAAAATTTTGCATTGCGTGCATATTACATTCGTGTTGCACATATTAGTATAAGCAGATATTTATTCATGGAAGTTTCCAATTCTATATTATTTTCGCATAAAATTATGTATAAGTTTCTTGCTGATGTAATTCTGTATTGCATCGAATATATCATAGAATTATATACTTAATCTGGAGTAAAAAAAAGTTTTTCGATGCTTATCACAAGAATAAATTTCTGTTCGATTCACTACATCCAACATTTGATTACGCATCTTTTGATTAGAATAGGTTTTTACTGTAATGTATTATTATTGTGACATTTCAAGCAACATTTTAAAATTCCTCATCAAATTGATCAAAAAACAGTGATGCCATGGAGAGGAGGTCAGCCTGATACTCCTGAAAATCTATGCGATATTAAGTTTGACTGTATGGTCAAACGACTCCGATAGATAGCATCAATAAAATGCTTTCTTTTTATGCAAGTTTTTGCATCATAATCAATCTTAGTATAACTTAATCAAAAGTAGTTGATCTGATATGTTTTATTTGAAAATGAAATTTTAGTTCATATGTTTCTTGTATCAACGAGATGAAGCCTTCTTGTGTAATGATTTACAGCTTGCTAGTTGCATCTCACATGTTTTGTTTTTGGGTATCAGTTTAGCTTTATCAATCGAAGTTGAAAATTTTATATCACATCCGTTTGATTTCAAGTCAATGTGTATTACAGATGACTTGAAAACTGTAAAATAGGAGTCGAATAAATCTACATTTTCAAATCTAATATGGTTGTCGCTTTTGTAATAAAAAAGAGATACGCCTTCTTTGGCATGAGTATCTATACATATTTACTCATGTAGCGTTCTTTCTTTTAGATTTGTGATATAATTGGTGTATATTATAAGTATAGTGTATCAGTAGTATAGAATTTATAAGTTGTAGTTAGAATACAGACTATAAATGGATTCTCGAATTTATACACTTGTGTAAAAAGTAAATAATAGTTTTAAATCACATAGTATCTTATCAATTTTTTAATTTGTCTGTTAGTCAATATTAAAAATAATTAACTATATTACCCCTTAACAAATATTCATCTCAATCACACTCACAATCAAATAAGAAAACGATCGTTTTATCTTCATAGAAAAGATATATAACTGGTATATAGAGCATTCTATTCGTCGATTTATTTTGAGTTTAATAGATAATGATTAGTTAGTACTGAAAGACTGACAGTTTTTATTGCAGTAAATAGTGACTCATTCTATATTGTATCGAAGTAAAATAATCAAGTCATCATTCAAATTAAGTAGTATTCACTCGAAACTAAACACATACGACATATAATAGGAGGAGAAGAGAGAAAAGCTTTATTCAGATGATACATGTTCAAGTTATTTGCATAAAACAAATTTTTAAAATTTTGATTAATCCTAAACTCAATTAAATTACTTTTTTCTATTCAGTTTTTAATACTAAATCAGAATCAATCACTTCTAGACGGTTTAGATAATCAGAATACGACAAAATAGAGAAGTGTTGAAAAAACAAAGAAACGACGTTTGGTCATATTCGTCTGGATCCATGATTTGACTTTTTAAAACAACCTACAAGTGAGCGAAAAATATAATTCACACGTATCTTTATATTTTATGAACTTTACATTTAAAATGGATCAATTTACAGGCAAAAACAAATGATTAGGGTTCTATTTAGGGACGAGTAAAGACGAAAGCAAATGGTGTTAATCAAAACTTCAGATTTTTTTCCCTCATGGAATATCCTAACTTATCAATTATTCTTGATTTTTCACTTAACACAATGTTTCTATAGTAAAACAACTACACGAAAACGCGCATATTCAAATTCCTCGATCTTCAGAAACACTTGGTAAAGCTACCTAAGAAGTCTTTAGTTTTGGGAAAATATAGTTTCAATCATTCATTATAGGATTAAATAGTCATAACGGTAGCTAATCTTGTCTACTGTTGAAATGATTTTTCTTCTGAAATATTCTACTTCATCTCTGACTACATGAAATATACAACATTAACGAGTGAGTCATAAAGAATTTCGTTGTTAGTGCTTTCAATTGATTAAAATGGCTTTCTTTATGCCTCGATCCAAAAACTATGTTAAATACAATAGTTAAAAAAACTGCAAAACAAAGATGACGGATTTATAAATAAGAAAGAGTGATCAACGACGCTAACTGAATCAGTATTTCACACTTTTGACCTTACATCACTTAGCAATTGACTCGGCTCCTTGTCTTTTAGCTTTAAATCGAGCCGAATAAAAACAAGAATTCTTTTATAGGCTCCATTAACGATAATTAAAAGTAATTGGTTTCTTTTTAATTCATTTATAGTTTGTGTACTACCAAAAGATTATCATATAAACTCCTGCTCCTATAATATAATACTCTCTATCAAAAGAAATCCTGAAGGAGCAGATGTAGGTGCATGTCTGAGAGAGTAGTAAAACCAACATTCACATACTGCACACTTCCACCAACACTCAATATTTATATAGTGTATTATGAGAAAATGTTGCATATTACATTACTATATTCTGCAATTGATTTGATAGCATTCTAAGAATCTTTTCTTTAGAGAGTCATTGATTTTTCGAAACTTAATTGTAACAATTTTAACGTGTAGTTAGTTAGAGCTAATTGTAGGATTTTTACTTCGCATACATCAAAATGTATTTTCCTAGGAACAACATAAGAACAGAAAAAGTATTTCAGGAGAGATGTGCATTCTTCGAAAACTTGACTTCACACAAATTCCTGTGTGACTTTTTCAATTTTTTTATTATCATAGGACAAAAAGAATAGAATCTATTGACTTCAAACTTATCTTCATTTCTTTCAATTCTCTTAAAATGACAAACGAAACGCATTCCTTTATGTTTTATGTTTCAATAGAAGAAAGACATTCCAATCAAATGTCCTGTCACTTTGTAATTAGAATCAATTAGTTGAAGCAACACAACAATATGCACTCATTATACATCATTCGATCCCTAAAATTTTTTCTCGTTGTCAACTGTTTAAGCCATTTCAGTGAATTTGCCGAACAAACCCGACCCGTTCTTAAAAAAAAAACTCTCAAAAATATGAAAATTTAGCAATATGATTAAAAAGGAAACGGGTTATTAACTCAGAAGGTGTTCACAAAGATCTGAGGTTTTCAATTCTGCAAGATAACTTATGATTCTCATGTGATCACTTAATCTAGCATAATACTTATCTTACCTTTCTTTCTTTGAATACGGGCAAGTTGATCGGTCAAATTATTAATTGTTTTATTACACTTTTCTCGTTCATACAAAATGGTGTGCTCTAAATAGAAAAATAAAGAGATCTGAGAGTTTTATTCGTAATCGTGAATGCAGAATCTTTTAGCCATTATCAAAAACTGTATCAGCAAGGCTATATCCTTGACGGATTTCTATTAAGTAATAAAACAATGAACCCTGTCACATTCCAACCCAGTGAAAGTGTTGAGAAGGGTCTGTCTGGGTCCTGTTAAGAGGACATCATGAACGAAAATTTCACATCCTTGAAAAACAAATGTGGATCCTAATTAGTGTGAATCTCTTAACCTCTTGAAGCCCGAGAATTCTTGCGTTCTATTCGAAGCTAGAGAAAAATTAAAAAATCGCTTTCTTTTGCGTTCTGTCACTCTCAATCAGCTGTATATATGTTCTGTATTTTATCATTTATGTCGCATGGATTTGTACTGTCGTCTTGATATTATGTCTGTATTATATAATACGAAAGAAACAAAATGTTTCAAAAAAAAACAAGTCTTATGACATAGAAAAAATAGTTTTGTATGTTCACAACGTCTTATATTCAAAATGGATAAGGAGAATGTTTTTGATGATGAAAGCGATAGTGAAGATGAGGAAAAAGTTATGCTGAATCTGCCTGATTCAGACGTCGATGAGATTGAAGATCAATTGAACGGCATTGGTTTGAAGTACGAGAGTGAAGAATATAGGTGATAAATCAACTTTGATGAATATACAAATAACAAATTAAATTTATGATCTAGTGATGATGATGCATATCTTCCTCATGAGATGAACAAAGTGATGCTCAATAAAAGTCAAGATTATGAAAGTGAAGAGTATAGGTAAAGATAAATCCATTTTCATTCAAATCAGACACATATTATGATTATGTAGTGATGATGATTGTATATATACAGGAGTGCCGAAAGAGTTGGTTCAAAAAAAATTGAAAGCGCCTGGTTCTTGCTTTATGAGAAGTGGAGAAGTACTGATGATTAAATTTCTAGACAAAAAAGCTACTGGTGATAAAGAAATCTATGTGGTGGACTCGAAAGGTACAGCTGGTATCTTGCAAGTGGAAAGATTCGAAAAAGGTACTCTAATTGCTTTGTTGTTGGTCACGCTCTGAAATTATTTATAGGTGGTGTGAAAAAATTCGTTTCTAAACCATCATCGATTATTGATTACAATCGAAATATGGGAGGAGTGGATCTAAGCGATAGTTCGCTTCATCACGCACGTATGGATAAAAAGTCATATCGGTGGTTTCTGAAACTGGGCATCCATTTTATCGGTCGACTTCTCTTCAATGCTTTTGTCATGTATCGAATGTATGATTCCAAAGCTCGGTTTTCGAAATTTCTAATGTGGTAAGAAAATTTTCGAGTTCCATTGCTTATCTTTTTGATAGTTTCGTTCGAGATACTATGGAATCAACAGGAATCGCTAGAAAATCCTTGAATGAATTTACACCATCTCAAAAACGTATTGCATCTGTGCCATATAGTAATATACCTCAAAAACTTTTGAAATTTCAACATTTTTCAAGTAAGTTTGAAGTACGTTTCTAATGAATCTGTGTTCTTATTTTTGAATTTAGGCAAGACAGATTATAATGAAAATCGGCAGGGTCATGTTCAAAAACGCTGTGTATTATGTCGTTCGAAACAAGTTCGAAAACAAACTATCTATTTTTGTCGGACATGTCCTGATACACCTGCTTTGTGTTATCCAGACTGTTTTGATGCATTTCATAGTAAAATATAGTATAAACTATAACATGATCTAAAAAATAGGAGCATAATATCGAATAATTATTGAACTAAATTTAGTTGATATTTTCTTCATAGTTAGAAGAAAATAATCAATAATCACCATCGACTGAATGAACGATCCTCTATCCATTTTCTGCTTTTTAAACATATGTTCAACGATAGGACAGAACGAAAAAAAAATTCTTTCGTTCTGTTTGTCTTCAGCCTGAAGACAGCGGTCCCCAAGAGGTTAAAAATCTAAGAATCCAGTATGAATGTTTCAAGGTGTTTTTATATGGGGCAACAAAACGATTGATCACATGATTTTGTGCATTATGACTGCAAATCTGTCAAAGAATCTCACCAATATTTACATCTGAGATGCAGACGAGATTATATTAGATTTCAGGGACGGCAGAACGTTTTCGACTGTTCTGAGGCCCAATGGATGTATATCTTTTATCTAAAAGCCTTTGCGTATTGCTTTGGCATTAAGTCGACTGTAATTCAAGAAGTAAAACCGTTTTGAACTATAATATCATGAAAGAAAAGATGAGCGCTCAAATCGAGTGTAGGGTGTGAGCGTGGGTGTGGATGTGGATGTGAAAATGTTTTTCTTTGCAGATAGACCCAAACTCACACCCATAACCACACCACATCCTCTGACGAATAAACTATTTTGATTTTCATAGCCAAAATTCTTCTTTCTCACTTCTATTCTTGTTTTTTCATTGTTATTACTACATCATTGTCTTATATAAGCTGGATATTTTAATATAGTCATAGACTATTCTATCAAACTATTTCTAGATAATCAGCTGAATTTTAAACTTGCATGACTCGTTTGTAAAACCAATTTCTGTCACCACAGACTATTCCTATTTTTCATTAGTCATATGTTAGAAATGCTTACGATAGTTGTATGAGAGATGACTACAAACGATTACAAGTTTTGACTGTGTGAAAATTATTTTTCAGGCTATATAACAAACAGCAGAGGCTTAAAGGGACCCCTTCTTTGGACCCAGAATGTTCAAATCTTTTCTGTTTTGTTTTATCTGCTCTACATGTGCTTGCAAGTGCCCTCTATCTATTGGTAACATTTTAAGAACTCAACTACAACTCTAAAGCAAAAGTAAGATCGCAAAGATAAACCTATTGCTGTAGGAGAAAAGTACGATTTTTTTTCTTTCGTGGTTTTCTAGAAATCAGATTTTTCAGAAGATACCTTCAGAATCACACCTGTCTCTCAGGCATAGTACATTCGATCAGGCTGACGCTTTAACGTGGTTATTTTTTTTTATTTTGAAAATTATTGTACCGCTGAGTTTTGGCAGGCCTCATGAGACAAATACCATTCAAAACAATATGCTCTTTTTAGGGTACTCTTCGTTTTTGAGCATTTTTATTCGAACGATACGAGATAGAAAGAAATCAAAAAAGTAGCCCCTGAAACAATGTCGTGTATCTGTAGAAAAAGTTTCAGCTCAAATAAACATACTCTCTCAGAGAAATGGGGGCAATTATGGGACCCTTTTTTCTACCCTTATGACTTCTATATTCTCGTGAAAGAAGCAAGGAGAATTTTGAGTCCATGACAACTATTGCTCTACTCATTGAGATCTATCTACTCTGAAAGTTTCAAGGTTTTCTGAAGAGCTGTTCTCGATAAACCTTGGAAAGAAACGGGGTCTTCTTAAGGCTCCTCTGTATCTATTATGATGTGGCTTGTGACTAAGATACGATATTAGTCGTGAGAGTTTGAATTCCAAATAAATTCTTGAATAAAACCTCAAATAGGAGTATTTTTGAAAAAACTAGACAATACTTGTTTCCCGTCTTTGCTCGAAATACTTCAAAATTCTTGAAAACTAGCCTATTTTTAGACACTTTCCACAGAATTGCTCATTAAATTCTCGAGAATGCTTTTTGTCGAAGATTTTTTAGATTTCTCAGAGTTAATTGGTCGATTTTTTACTTTCACAGGATTTTACCGATGGATCCAAGAGATCAATGAAGATGTGGCTATTGTGAAGCTTCTTGTAGTATACTGTATACAATATTTTCATTGTAATTATTTATAGGATACTAAATAATTTTCTCTTAGAAATATGTCGGCTTTTTTCGACTCTATTCAATAAAATATGAGAATGTCTTCTCATATGTAAAAACACCAAAATACTTGAAGTTGAAAGCAAATGTCTTCGTTCGATCTCCGGTCTTATTAAGGAATATTTTTGTGAAGAACATATTAAATACTAATTGTAATAGAGCAAAATTTAGGTTCGTTTCACTCACTATAATCCTCTCAAGACTACGAATGCAATCAAGATATCAAATAACTTTCAACTCTATCAGAGTCAGAATTGACATTCTTGTCTTTATTCAACTCACTTTCTCAGCCAAGTTCTCGACACTTATTTCATCCATCTCTCTCACGTTATTCGGTTGAGCATATTCACACCTAATAGTATGTGAACTTTCTATCTTCTAGTATTTATATAAGCGTTACTTTTTAAGACGCCAGTTAATCATTCGGAGAGTTATCTATCGATAACGAGACGAAACATGTGATCAAATACATCGATTTCATGTCTGACTGAAACACGACAGCTTTTCGCAGAGTTTGTCAAAGTGGAAAGCAAAACCACAGATGCAGTGTTTCATTGTAATTGACTGTACTCGTCTATGAACACAGAAAGACATCAAAACTAGGAGAAGAAAATCGATTTCGGTTTGATGAATGGCAATCTGACTAGACAGCAAATGTTCATCGATAAAAAGTCTAATTTTACAGATTTCATTCATTGAGACTTATCTCTTTTAGAACTTACACTTTCAACACTAGATATGTGATATAAGACTCGAATGGCATCGATATTCAACTCTATTAGTTCCAGAAAGTTATCATAATATGACATAACTTTTGATGTTTAGAGGTTGTTAGAGTAGAATGAGGTTAGATTATTCTTTTTCGTAATTGACTGTGTTCAAGCTGGATCGGATTCAAAATTTACATTTTTTTCTTGAATAAATGAATGTTCACGAAAATAAATCAAAAATGATTTGTTGTAATGCTATGAATGGTTTCGCATCATAATCACAATGGAAATTTTCCCAACTAATGACAAATCAGCTATCTATTTCATGAAAGTTATCCAATTTCAATGCATGAATCTAGAGACTTGTCTGCAACAGATTCCCTCTTGTATTACTTACTTGTCCAGAGATAAATCACTAATGAAAAGCTCAACAGAATCAGAATACTACTGATAAGTAAAATCCATCTATGAGTGTTCAAAGGTCGTTTGAATATTCGATGAGTCCATCGAGATTCATGACTGTGCTCTTCCATTTCACTATGCACAGATAGTGATGAATTCGGTGGTTTATTTTCGAGATTTAGATCTGTCATCGAGGTCGAATGATCTCTAGTCGAATTTAGATCAGATGAAATACGCATCAGTCCTGAAAGAAAATTTAGATCGTAAACAAAATAAGGCCGTCTATTGATACGAACTGGTTGAAGCCATCTTTTCCTCGTCGTCGTTGTCAAATAAAAGAATATCTTGAAGTGAGCAACTTCGTTGACTAAAATGTTTCAATGCTAATTGATATTCTGAAAAAAATAACATAAAAAGCTCGTTAAATGTGAATCTATATAAGGAACAGATGACACGAACCTTGAAGCCGTTTCGCAGCATCATTACAATGTATTTTCTTGAATGCTTTAATAAGGTAATCACAATCTTGATTGCTAATTATTGCCTTTTCGAAAAGAGACTCTAGTACACGAAGTGTTCCACTAAGTGAAGGATCGTCGCGCAAATATCTGGGAATGTCTTCGCCAAGAAGAAAAACAAAACGATGTCGATCATTGTCGGAGAGAAGATCTTGTATTTTGAGCAGCAATGCTCGAAAATCAAATTCTCCACTCATTTAATAAAGAAAAATCACTGTCTATAAAATAGTCATATAACATCAACTGATATACATTTTTACTCAGATCAATTATTCAGCTATGTCTACGATGCGTACAACTTATATAAGACGATACTACGTAATGTAGAAGAGAAAAATAGTAGAAGAATATATGTTACCATTTGTTTTTGCATCTCGTGGAAAAAACAACACACAAGATGGATAACATGCTGTAAGGAAAAGAACAAGCGTCGAAGCAATAAGAACTTGACTAACAAGATTGTCTAAACTCAACACTAGTTATATACTAGCGTCTGCACATCGTCGACTCTTTATATTCATGAATCTTCATGTCGACAAGCTCCATTGTGTGAACATCCATTCAAAGTTATTTTCTCTAGATTTTTTTGACCAAAGAGTGTATTTTGAGTTGCTTATTACGGTTAGAAGTACGCTGCTACATTCATCTCTTCTCTTTGCCTATTCTGAATCTCATTGCAGTCGTGGATATCAAAGAGGAAAATCTGCTGAGACAGAACAAATAAATGTTATGTGAATTCGAGGAAGAAAAACAAACCATCATAGAACGAAAAAAAATAACAAACTACTTCTCTAGTTTTCTAACTCTTTCTTATGTAGGATACATGAGCGACATCATTCTCTAATCGGTCACAATACGACAAAGGTAAATTTCACAGAGAAAAGAAATAAGAGTTTGGGGAAAATTTTCTTGGCAGCTGACAACTAGAGTCTAGGGAAATCCCAGTGAGATAAGTCAAGATGAATTTCATTACTTGAGGTATCGACAAAAGTTGAATCAATTTTATACACATAAAAATTATGGAACAATCTAGCAAAGATTTTTTAATAAAAAGTGAAATGCAACGAGCTGACACTTGAAATGGTGTCAACAGTGTCACACGAATAACTAGGTAGAAATATTGTACCTACTTTGTAAAGTGTCCATCAATGTATTACAGTGTAACAACATCAAATATCACTATCTAACAGATTTTGATTGCTGTCGGCTATTGTTGGTTTTCTTCCTTTTTTTCTTCCTATGTATTTAAATGGATGAATATTTTTAAATCTTGTTAAAATGAATAAAATTGAATTGATTTCAATAGACTCTAGTACATGTCATGCGGGTGTGAGTGTGGGTATCGATATGCATCTTATATGAACCTACTCCACATCCACTCACATCCACACCCACACCCACACGCACACCCACACCCTGATGAGTTCCATTTGAGCAGTAAAGTTCAGCCTTTAAGTATGAAAACAACTGAGATAGTGAAGTTCACTGTTGTTATCTATTTTTCAGAAATTGAAAGCTGTAATTGTAATTACTGGTACAATTGATCTTGTGGCAAGTGAAGATTATGCCTATGTGATTCGAAATGGAAACGCAATAATGTCTAAGGTAGTTGGAATGGGATGTAGGTTGTCTTCATCGATTGGTGCATTTTGTGGTGCAAATGAGAATAGAATCTTAGAGGAAACTGCCACAGCTGTATCTTTCATGGGATTAGCTGGTGAAATTGCTTATGAAAGATTGAAGAAAATGGATGATGATGCAGGACTGGGTACTTATCATACATTTCTTATTAATGCAATTAGCAATATGAATTGGGAACTATTGAAAATTGGAATGAAAATTGAACTAAAATAGCTTGAGAAACTTTTTCAAACTAAAGTACTCTCTTTTATTGCTTAGTACGCTTAAACTTAACTTCAAGAAATAAAATTATCTTCTGAGTAGTAGTAAACTGTTTCTTCTATATGAACTCAACATTTCGTTGTTGCCTAAAGGCTGACGGATAAATAAGATTCTAGTGTTTTCAGACGAACAGTAACAATCCTGATTTTAACTTTTGGTTATAAATGTTGGAAAACATTTTGTCAAAGAAATAATTATCAGTGTTAGAATGGTGAGGCTCCTGCGAAGATAATCTGTGGAATCTACTTAAAAACTACTAAAAAGCATTGTAAATATCATAGCATGATTTTGAACACCTACTGATTGAGTTATTATTTTAGTTAAGTGTTGAGTTGGTGCTGTTTCTCAAAAAGCTTCGAAAAATGATTATTGATGGTCAAAAAATTGTCTTCAGCCATTTTCTTATCGACTTTTTGCTTTGCAAATGAAGACAATCAATTCAGTATTTCTTGTGTGAGAACATTGGATTACCGCAAAAACAGTAAAGATTATTTGGAGTATGTGTTGTGTTTTAGAAAAAGCCTAACCTGGAGATATCGACTCAAGAAGTTGTCTAAACAATATAATAAAGACTGCATCTACTCAAAGATTTGAATTTTCAGTGTACATCTACCTATCCTGTTAATATCTTTATGTACGCTCGGAAAGTTGATCCTTGGTTCGAACTGTTTCTACAGATCCCATGTTATACTTTTATGGAATGCTAGATCAGGGATGGGGATTGAGCGTAACATAGCTGCTCTTCATGACGAAAGGAATGCTGTATCAACCTGAAATTTCTCCTAAGAATAGATCTCTATGGTTTCTATCCAGAAAGAAAATTTCATAGCTCTATTTTGAGTTTGTCATATGATATAAATCCTCAAGCTTGTTGAAAATCGTCACTTTTGCTTGTGTTTTTGAAATTCAAAGCATAACAATGATTTAACTGATCAAGCTGAACCCTCATTCAAGGTAAGAATTGTAAATGTATAGATATGCAAACAATTCAGTTCGATCAATCAAGTTGTTTGTGAGATATTCTATCGACACCGGACTCTTTTCTTCGATCACGTGCTTTTAGGGTGTGAATGTGGGTGTACTGGTGTAGGTATGGGTAATGGCATTGGACTCGGTCATTATTCGCTTCTATCCACACCCACCCTATACATAAATATATCAAGAACACAAATACGTATATATATATTTCGTTTGCCTATACTTGACTTTAAAAAAAAACATGAAATAAACTAATATAGTAAAATCAAATAATACAGGATTGGAAATAATATTATTCAAGGTGGGTACTGCAGCAATTTTAAATAGAAAATATCATGAATTTTATACCACATGAAAACCTGTGAAAATGGGGTTTACTGGTATTAAATAGTAAAAGTTTTGAGAATTTTCATTTATTAAACCTTCAAAAATGATGACTTTTTACTGACATAAAGTATGAGAAAAACTGTTTATCAGATAATGTTCGAACTAAATATGTTACAAAATGGCTTACTGTTTCATTATTTAATGAGTACAATCAATAATTAGTATGGCGACGATTAGCATTCTTTACTGCACGAAGCTGAGTTGGATACGAACACAATAGAGTTTCAAATAACTCAGTATCTGTTTTCATGTTAGTTGAAACAGTAGGAATGTGCATTTTGAGTGTGTCTTCAAGATATTGATTATATTCAGTTTCTGATAACATTTTTTTTTAACTTCATCCTTGATTATTGATCCAATATGTTCTGCCACATATCATTACTCCAAAACTTGATGTTACTGTCTTGAATCAAATGTTGGATTCTATTTGCTCGCATACATGTTGCCTTATCACGAACAAATATATCTTCATCAGGATCAATAACATTTTCTTCATTGTTTAAGAAAGGGAATGCGTTTTAAGTCAAAATTATACCACAAAAGTATTGACTGGTCCAAGATTCACTATTATCTTTGATAATCTAAAGTAATCTTTTGCAAGTAAACAGGAGTGGATGTGAGTGTGGACGAAGTAACATCCACATCCTCAAGATAGTTTTCTACGAATGTTTCTTGATAAGTCTTTTGAGAAATTTCTGATAATGTATGGGTGTTAGAAAAATGAGCAGGACAAAGAAAAAGATTGCCATCTGTTTGTTACAGCTATTTGGAAGATGTTACAAAATAAAAAAAATAAATAATCACAATCAACTTACAGATCTTTTGTATTTTCAATGTTTTATAAAGAAAGTTTCTTAATCAAATTTAGAATTTCAAACGGTTAATAAAAGATATACTTCACTGATGGATGATGAAATAATTCGAAAATTTTATGATAATGATAGAAATACTCGAGTATTATGTCTCAACGAGTGAAAGAAAATTTATAGTTCTAATAATAAATATAACTCCTAGTTGAATCACCTTTTTATATACCGTTTATTAAAAAAACTCAATAAGATCATTGTCGGTTCTTGATATGAATGATGTGTAAGATATAAGCAAAGTCAAATGAGAAAAATGTAGAAGATTTTGGCTAACTTAATATTTAGTTTTAATTCATCGTGATTAATTGTTGAAAACAAATAGGTTATATCGACAAAGAGTACAATAAGATATATTTTCGTTGAACATCATTGCCACTTATAAACAAATTCGATCTATGGAAAATGAGACATGTGAAAACGCAATGTTTAAAAATTTATCTTAAAATAAATCGAGATTATGTATTCTAGAGATGGACGAGGTAACAAATAGTTGCCCAGTCAACATTGCTTAGTTTAAGACTCATCATATTACTTCATCTCCCTACGCACATAAAAAATTATTTTCGAAGACCTTCTTATCGTAAATATTCAGTCAATCACTATTGTGACTACTCTGCGTCATGAAGTTAGAAGATATAATCGAGATAAATATAGACGATTTCGAAATAGAAAATCAGACAAACATTGCCGTAAAAATCAATGTCAATCATATACCTGTTTTGGGCTGAGCATGAAAACAAAGAATTATTCATTCGTACAGGACTCAGCTTAGTACATCCTTATTTAAGCAATATTTGACTAATCGTATTAAGGAAAAATGTTGATGATAATGTAAATGATGAGCTATCATAGTTATGTATATTTGCTTGATCTATACTATTACAGGTGAAAAACTATGTCATCAAGCATTCTTGGCATCAAACAAAAATATTGACTTTTCTTCAATAAATGTCCATTGAGATCAACAACATACATAAAAATTCAGCAATATCAATTCAACACGACTCTCTCATAAATATTATTTTATATACAATTGTCTGAAAAGTTCGCATAGTTGATATTCTATAATATCGTATAAAAATAAATGCTACATTTATTTCATGTGTCTAATGATATAAGCAGTTTGCATGGCCGTTGACAATATGCGGCTGCTAGCGAAGATTATTACATAGATTTTCTGAACGACTCTATAGAATAAAATGGTCTTTGGCAAACATTTACAATGCAAAAGTAACCGAATCCAGTATTATCTAGGAATTAAAATTTAACTTTTCTTTGGTGGTGTGAATAGAGATGTACATTATATGTTGAACAGGAGTTAACAAAATCTTTTTAAATCAGGTTACAGGGCATGAGAGGAATTACCTAGAATATCTTTAAGTAAAAGAATTCTCGGGATAAGAAGTTGATTATTACAGAAAAAATGAAAAGATTTTCAAGAGTATAGATAATGTGGAAAATGCTGAATGTATCGTTCGTTCTTAACTAGCGTCACTGCAACGAAAACATGTAAATATTAATAATAATTATAATAATCGTTGAAATCACTACGCTCTGGATCTTGCCCTGGTTTTTTGTGATTTCTGCACACTTTCGTTACTTGTCGCTATCACTTGCTCTTTTATTCTAACAACACTAATCTTGTATACATACAATGTTATACACCACTGTGTATATCACTCACACGTGTATATATCGTTGTTTAATCTTACTCTCACCATTCGCTATCATCAACTGAATATATTCTTCATTCTTCTCTTTTACTCTTTCACCTTAACCTTCTCATGAAAAGAGAACAATGTGAATATATACAGGATGTAATACAACGATTGCACAAGCGTTGACAAAGGACAATGTGAAACAGAACAATTACAATGGTAATGAAGAAGTGTTGAACACTATGAGCAGTACTATGTATAGATATGAGGATGACATTATACTACAATGATATAGAATAAGAATGATACAGTTCAAGGATTACAAGTGATATAATGTAAAGATAGTGTGAAATAAGAGTAATATAACGTAAGGATGATATCACATACATGTGATAGTGTATACAATGTAAGGATGATATAAAATAAAAGAGATGTTATGTAAGAATGATATACAATACAAATGATAAAATATTATATCGGTGCATCTCTTGGCACAGTCACTACTTATGAATAGGAAGAGATGCAAACTTATATGATACTGTCATACAATTTCTGAAAACCAATCATTATGAAAGATAGTCGATATTTTTCTAGTTAAAGAGTACTATTCCTGCAAAAATAAACTTTTTGGTGAAAATGAGTCAGCCAAACGATGATAGAAGCAAAAAGAAAATTGTATGTTATTCGAAGAAGATCCGCATGTAGGTGACCTATTTGAATCAGTATAGACCCTCGATAATCAAACTATTAGAGTAACTTGCCTTAAACATTTTTTTAAAAGATCACTATTGATCCTGAATGCAACTGAGAAAAACAAACCTTCTGTTATTCTGTAAAAACTTTGAGCATTCTATGAATAAAACATAGAATCGTATCAAAATGAAATTTTTATCAATCGATTCGGTTCTGATCTACATGATTCTAAGGAATTTAATTACTCCATATCACAAAAGAAAATGGCTCCTATTTATCGTCATGTCTAGTAATTTTTCTGGATTAACGTTGAATGCTTTCAATTTGTTTGCAGAATTTTCAATTGGAAAATCTTTTGAGAAAATAATATATAATTATTTGAGCAAATATTTTCAGAACTGTTAATCATGTGTAACTGAGATTGAAACAAATACTCACGCCAAAGATACAAGAGAAAAAACTATCATGCGCTCAATTTTGTCTCAAGCCTGTGATACATTACAGAAAGAAGCAAAAGATATTATTATAAGAGCATGAAATGTAATTACAAAGAGCGACACTGTTGTATTTACACGCTATACGCTAATGAGAGAACGAATAATGACTTAACCTTTGTTTTTCATTCGACGTGGCAGCCATTCATTAGACGACATTGTTTAAGTATTGGAAAGAGAAAGCAACGAACGAACACGATTGAAGTAGACAGTATACAGCAGGTAGACGAAATACTTACTGCACATGGATTCCATGACTTTTCTACTCCTTTTCATTTTGTCTTTTGCTACTGATACATGTAATGGTGACACGTATTCATTCGTACGATTCTACGAAAATATGGCTGAAGTTAGTCAACCTCTTGGGACTCTACCTCTCGAGTTCACAAATAATCAGTGGAACTATATTCGATCCGATTCTATTGCATTGTTAGGTTCTCATGTTAATGTTACCTCAATGACAATTACTGAAAAGAGGAAATCACTTGATGGTGCTCAGATCTATGTTCGTTCTCCAATTTCATCCGATGGAAATGAAAGTAAATTTGTTAAAGGAATACTTCTCAACGAGAGCAGTAATACGATTAAAATACAAGATGAGTCAATTAGTGACAAAGATCTTTTCCTCAATAACGCACCAACTAATCATATTCTTTATCTTGAAGAATTACCTAAGACTAAGTTTTATGTCAACTTTACATATGATGCATTACATGACGAGATATTATATGTAAGTTACCTTCGATATGATCTTAATTGGATAACACGCTATGAACTTAATTTGTATGATGATACCAGTGTACTTACTGCTATAGCTAAAATTAGGAATGATGGTGAATTGGCAGTATCAATTGGAAGGGCTGAAATTATCGGTGGAGACATCAATTTGAAGATACCCATATCTGTACGACAAACACTATCGAATCATGCTGAGGCACCTGAAAATTTGAAGTCACCGAGTACGAGAACCTCACTCCTCATGGCAGCAAAACTACTCACTGTCGAGCAAGGTGAAGAATCATATGGTGTTTATGTGTTCAATATTGACAAGCCATTTTCGATTGATGCCAAGACTACGTTTCTCTTACCCATGTTTCGTGCTCAGGTCACTGTCGAACGATTTGCGTTGATCTCAAAGCATTTCTCAACTTCGTTGAGTACTAACAAAGCTCAACGTTCATATAGAATTACACCCGATCGATTTCTTACGCGTGGCAAGTGAGTACCTACTTTTAAAATACGAAATATATATCATTGTCTTCATTCGTTCTTAGTTGTATCTTGCGAGAATTGAATCGACTTGTTGGTGAAACCTTACTACCCAATTTAGCTGCGAATGCCAGATATGAGTTTTCAGTTGGTGAAGATGCTGATATTGTTTATAAAGAAAATTTGACCTTAGTCTCATCGACACCTCACCTTGAAGAAGAAATAGTGGAACATTGGAACCCTGATCATGATTATGGATCTTCGCAAGTAAGAGAGAACCAACTCACTCGATCATTATATACCGTAAATTTACAAGTGACCAACTTCAAAAATAGACCAATCACTCTTGAATATGTAAACAAAATCAACTACTATAATGGAAAAGTAACATTAGAAACACCTAACAAATATGGTTTCATTCAAGATGATTCATCGATCAAATGTAACATAACGCTGATTGAGCAGGACAGTAAAATTTATTCGTATAATGTTGAACTACTTCATTAGAACAAAAACATATATGCTCGTGATTCGTCTTTGTTAATCAAGTTGTATTGTTATTTTCAAAAATTAGAATTTATTAATATATATTCTAGTATATCATTTCCATATATTCAACATGCACAGTATAGAATAGAATACAACTAGTGAGAACTCGTGCATATTATACACGGTGGTTTCTTTTATCATAGAAAGCAAGTTTGCCGTGAAAATGAGGAGATTCTCGACGATATATTAAAATTCTCATTTGTGTTCTATTAATACAGTTTATTTTCATAGTTTTTATTTTAATTACAAACGACAAATTTACAAGATTTTGAAAATAATGTTTTTAGTTTTATTTTTTCTTCTTCAAGGACTTGCACTTTGACGAATGGTTTAGAACGAACTCTTGAAAAAGCACCGTATAGTTGTCCAGAGCTTAATACTAATCGTGGAAGAAGTAGTTTTAATAGATCAAATGGGTGTGGGTGTGGGTGTATGTAAACAGGGTAATAACATCGAAACC
>CAJNOP010000468.1:20320-32422 GCA_905250075.1 Rotaria sp. Silwood1
TATTCTTGCGGATAAATGTTGACATATATATAACAAATATTTGTTGTCTATTTATATTCAACAGGCAACAGTAGAGTTAAGTAAGACAATAATCCCTTCATTCTAGATATTTATCTATATAAATGTCGTAAGCAAAAGAAAATACTACGTATGATTATCCTTGTCTGAAAAAAATAAAAACAGTGTATTGATTGAAATAAATTGTATCAACATTGACATTTTCATTTCTTTTGGTTCTATAAAGATAAGAAACAAGAAAAGTTCGACTTTCTAAATTATTGTTTTAGGTTTTAATTAAAAAAGACAGCATAATGAAGCGTTCCATTGTTATGCTTTTTTTATTTATCTTTTTATTTCAATGTTCAATATCAAATCAAAAACCAGACCATATTTTTGAAAAACAATTAGAAAGAATTATTTCGATGTCAAAACGAAAATTCGAAGGTGAATTCCAACGAATGGGTTCCATCGGTGATAATAAAGATAGTTTTATTCGTAACACTCAAGAAACAGACAATTATCAATCAGAAGTTGATCCTAATGATCGCATTTCTGTTGAATTATGGAATAAATTCAATGAAGAAGATATAAAAAATATGCCTATGATTGATGATTATTCCAATGAACATACAGCTGCACAATGGTTAACATGGTATGTTCGTATTGCACAACGATATAATCAAGTAAGATAAAAATAGACTTTTGAATTAATTTACGAATTTACTCAATTCAGATAGATAGTCATCTTGGTTGGAATTTTTTAACAAATATAAATGAAGAAAATCAGGAAGCATTGATTAATCAAACTCTAATTCGAGCACCATTTACTAAATTATCTTTAACAGCAGCAAAAAAATTCAATGAATATATGAAATATTCTCAAAATGAAGATTTAAAACGTATATTCGGTCGTTTAGCATTAGGTACAATTAATAATAATGAAGACGATTTAAAAAGAACTTCTCAATTACAAGCAGAATTAGAAGATATTTATGCAACAACAAAAGTTTGTGAATCAAATGATCCTGAAAAATGCTATACACTTTCACCATACTTAGAACGATCAATGCAAATTGAAAAAGATTATGATCGTTTAATATGGGCATGGAAAGGTTGGCATGATAGTTGTGGAAATAAAGTTCGACCTGTTTATATACCTTATATCAATCTATTGAATAAAAATACTAAAGAAAATGGATATAAAGATCTATCTGTAAGTGTTTCATAATAAGATACAATCAAAGTTTTGCGAATTCTAATCAAAAATTTATCAACAAGAGACTCATAAAACTTTCCTTGTATTTGATAACTACCATAAAAGGAGTCACCTGTGATTCAACTCACTTTTCTTCACCAGACTAGATATAAATGACTTCTGACTTTACTTTTCATTGAGCGTCAAGAGTTTGTCGAAAAAACAGAATCATGATGATATCTACTAAAAATATTGCCTAACAATACTTTCTAAACTTCTTACTAGAAATTCTTATTTCTTGCACTTTGCATAAGAAAAGAATGTTATATGTAATAGTTATTTTTTTCTAGGAACCATGGATTGCAGAGTATGAGATGGGTGATACTGAAGAATTTGAAGAAATTATTGATCAACTTTTAAATGATACTATACCATTATATGAACAATTACATGCTTATGTTCGAGGTCGCTTATGTTCAATATACCCAAATCGTTTTAATTGTCATGGACCTATTCCAGCTCATATTCTCGGTAAATTTAACTTTTATGAGTAACATAATCAAAGTATACTGTTAAGATGCAGGAATACAGATATGAATATGACCTTCTTCTTCTCTTCAAAAACTATCATCAACTTTTTAAATATAGAATCATAAAGCTCACATATTATTTCTTGTAGGTAATATGTGGGCTCAACAATGGAATGATCGTTTCGATGATTTAATTCCTTATCCTGATGCTCCACTTGTTAATATTACAGGAGCATTAATTGAAAGAGGATATACTGTTCATCGGATGTTTACAACAGCTGAATCATTCTTTACTTCAATTGGTCTTTATCCAATGACACCAAAATTCTGGATTCGTAGTTTATTTGAAAAACCAACCGACCGTGATGTTGTTTGTCATGCATCTGCACATTTTATGCAATATCAAGATGATTTTCGTGTTAAAATGTGTACTGAAGTCAACGATGATCATTTTGATACAGTTCATCATGAATTAGGACATATAGAGTATTTCATGGCTTATGATAGAAATCAACCCTATGTTTATCAAGAAGGAGCTAATGCAGGTTTCCATGAAGCCATTGGAGATACAATTGGTATCTTTGCAAGTAAGTTCTTTTCTTTGTCTTACGAATTTCTTTGTCTTCACTATTTTTTTAGTATCACCGACACATTTAATAACGTTGGGTTTTCTTGACGAAAATGTTGTCAATTCACATTATGAAATTAATTATCTTTTACGTTTAGCATTACAAAAAGTTGCTTTTCTACCGTTTGCTTATGTTATGGATAAATATCGATTTTTACTTTTTCGTAATGAAATTGATCACGAAAATGATGAATTGAATTCAATATGGTGGACACTGCGAATTAAACATGGTGGTATTATGCCGCCTGTACCTCGAAACGACAAAGAAAATTTTGATGCAGGCGCCAAATATCATATACCATCGAATGTTCCCTATTTAAGATATTTTATTGCTCATATCCTTGAATTTCAATTGTATCGCAGTATGTGTCAACTGCAAGGTGTTACAGAACGATTTCATATGTGTGACATATATGGAAATAAACATGTTGGAGAAAAATTGAAAGATATGTTAGATATGGGAAATTCAAAGTCATGGCCAGAAGTTTTACAAAGCTTAAATGGGGAGACCAAATTAGATTCGGGAGCAATATTAGATTTTTTTCAACCATTATATGAATGGTTGAAAAAGGAAAATGATGCAAGAGGTTATCCAGTCGGATGGGATTAACATATATCTTACACAAAAAAATTTACTTTTTTTTCCTAAATAATTCATTTTATAACTTCGGGTAGTAGCGATATTAATACATGTATGTCAAATAATATTGAAATAAAAAAACGTAGCAATTATGAATAAGAAATCATCTATTAAAGTGAGATAACGAGGCGAATTTTGATAAGCATACCAAAGAGGATGTAGGTATTTCCTTAAATCCCTTTTTTCAGGGTGTGAGTGTGTGGGTGTGGGTGGATAAACTCTATGCTAACACCCACAGCCATAACCACAACCATACCCACACCCCACACCCACACCTTGACATGAGCCGCTATCAATGTACCGAGAAGATCAGGTTCTGTTGGTCGAAAGATTTAGATTTTTTCAACATAAATATGACAATAATGAAATAGCACACTAACTGCAATTTCAACACGGTATACTAATCTATGAGTGGTGGATATGAATAGCAAGAATGTCATCCTCATTCTTATTGGTATATCCATACTCAACCTCACCTGCAAGATACATAGATATTGAGGTTCAACGAATTGTTTTTATTTGCAATCTTTATTTATGATATAGAGAGAAATGAATGAAACAAAAACAGATGATTGCATTGAAAAATTGCTCAATTGTTTGATGTTTTGTCTTTTCTGATATTGAGAGATTCGAGAGAAATAGGTTCTAGACCAAGAGATCGTAATGCATTCTTTCCTTGCATCTTTTCCTTTTGCTTTTCATACTAAAAAAGTAAAAAAAAACATTTACTTTTCTTTGAAAAAAATTCATTGAAATTTCAATTTCAAACTTTTTCGTCGACGTCAAATAGACCGGGTTTGGATGTATCATTAAAAAAAGCTTTATATGATTCCTTTTGTTTAATTTTCTGTTGTCGACAGTGTTCAATTTGTTGTTGAGCAGCAACATTAGATGGATTAATCTTGAGAGCAGTTTGAAAATCTTTGATCGCTTGTTCAAAATTCGAGAAAGCTATATAAACTTGACCACGACGGAAAAGACATTTTTCATTTCTAGCATCCAAAGCTAATGCTTTATCACAAAATATTTTACATTGACGATAATCACCTAATTTTAAATAACATAAGGCTAAATTTGATTGTGTAGCAATTTTCAATTGTCTTAATTTAATTGTATCATTCGTTTCTCGAAATGTTGCTGATGAAAGAAGATTTGTAACGATTTGGTATCTTTTCGCAGCCAGTTCATAATAACTATTCTTCAATTACACAAAACAAATCTATTCCATTATAGATTACAAAAAAAAATATTGAAAATACTTTGACAAGATCATCAGCTCGTGCTTTTAATAGTTCTGCTTGTTCAAATTTTTCTTTATCATTTAACAATCGTTCTTCTTCCAACTACAAAAATCAATCAAGAATTCTTTAGAAAAATATTCAATAATGTTGTTTCCTTTTCTTACTCGTTCAAATTTAACCAATGTTACTTCATATTGAATAGATTCATTCATTGGTATCGAAAATTTTTCCAAACCTTGCAGTGCTTTTGCTTTTAAAACTAATTGGCAATGTTCATTGAGAAGCATTTTACAAACAGCACGTTCAACACTAAAATCCAATAAAAAAAAAGAAAACAATATTCAAAATTGGAATAACAATAAAAAGAATCAATCTTTTTTATTAACCCTAAAGGAATATGTTGAAGAAAACCCAATCCAACAATAAATTGAACTGTTCGTTCATCAAATACATTGTCTTTATAGATTCCCTTGAGATTAATTTCTACCGTTCCATCTTCATTAGGTGATTTACGTCCTTCACCTCGACGAATTATTCGTCTAATAATACTTCCATCGTTTTCATCACTTAAATCTTTCCCTTAAAACAAAATTTATTGAAAGAAAAAAACATTGTAAATTATCAAGAAATTGATTTTACCGACAAAATCTAATAATTCTATCTCGAAGATGACACTTGTAGCAGATTGATATTTCTTTTCTCCTTTTGAACCATAAGCATATTTCGGTATTGAAAAAAATCGAGCAATTTCTCCACGCTTCATTGTAGCTACACCAAGATCCCAAGCTGGAATTACCTCTCCTTTACCTAAACTAAAATTAAATTTCTCATCTCGATCTCGACTATTGACAAAGATTTTCCCATCAAGTTCGCTTCCAACATAATGAATAAAAGCTTGATCATCGAACAATGGTTTATCATCATTGATACCTTGACGAACAATTTCTTTTATTAGACCTTTGAATAGAAAGAAAAAGTGAATCAAGAATAAAATTCAATTAGAAATATTTACCTTTATCTTGATTCGGAGAAATATCTTCGCCTTGAAACGGAATTTTTTCTTCTTTTGGTTGAATTGATGTCATTGATATAAAATATTCATTCAATAAAGTCGTTCTTGAAGATTATTCGTTAGTTTGCCGTGAATATTTCTAACGAACAACACTGATACATGCTCGTCATGCATCAATAGACATGTACTGTACGTTTTTAATCGCTTACTTTATTACCAATCATTACATTATTATGAATAGATGTCGTTCAATTGAATCCTTTCCCTTCTCTAGAGAATATACTGAGTTAAGAGTACCCGAAAAAGTACCCTGTTATCAGTATGTCACAGGAACTTTTGGGTACCAAAGTACTTAAGTAGTACTTTGGTAGGTACGCTGCTACAAAATGTATAATAACTGGGTACTTGAAGATACTGATCAGATACTCAATTGGGTACTATTGTACAGTATTTGTAGGTACCCTGCTACCAAAATTTCAGTATGTTCAGGATCGAACCTGACCTTTCACTTTTTGCATTTTTTTTCTCTCAAAGCGATTCATTACATTTTTTTCGATTTTATTCTATTTAATTTTTTCAATTCCAAAAACTCAACAGGTCAAATATCGAGATCTGACCGAACTTGAGTTGGTCGAGTATCCATGAGACCACCTCAGGATAGTTCGCTCTTAATCCAATTGAGTGGCGGTGAAAAGCAACGTGTAGCTTTGGCTCGTGCTCTTATCAAACAGCCAGCCTTGCTTTTGTTAGACGAAGCAACAAGTGCCATGGATTCGTTCAGTGAACAGGTTCGTTTTCTTACGATGCTCATTAATAAAATAGTCATTATCGATATGTATAGATCGTGCAAGAAGCTCTTGAAAATGCACAAACAGACGATCCAACTCGAACTACACTGATCATTGCTCATCGTCTGTCGACGATTCGTTCGTGTGAATTGATCTGCGTTCTTGACAATGAATACTTGGTAGAAAGTGGTACTCATGAAGACTTAATAAAACAACGTGGAGTCTACTATCATATGGTTATTTGCGGCAATACTTCATAAATAGTCTTTGTCGTTATTTTAACGAAACTGATTAGCCATTGAAATAGACTCTCCTATTTTTCTTTTCTGCACTAATTTTTCGAACAATTTTTTTTTATTAATTTTCTTCTCTTAGCAACTCAAAAGACATATTAGCAAATTTAAGCAGTTTTCTAATTGAACTGATTATCAGAGTGATTGATAAGGCAAAGAACAAGTCTCTCTCATTCTTCTCCACCAATGAATTCTGTGTCGACCCTACGGCTTTAATTCAAACAGAAAAAAAAAAACAAATTAATAAGAATGACAAAGAAGAGAAAAAAAACATCAATGTGAAGTTACTACAACATAATTCGTCACCATGATCATGGTGGTGATTCAATTGAATACATTGTGCTGGCCAATAAATAAGCTTCATAAAGGACGCACATTGACAGACAGACAGAGCAACATGGTAGCTTCACTCTTCGATGAACTAAAATATTTGTTACTGATTTTCACTGCAACAATCGAACATAAAAACGTCACACATATCAGCCAAAACTAAACTCATGTTATACTTATTTCTGAGCGTTCTGCTCTTTGCGGTGGCATGAATTATAGTGCAAGGATGTGGGTGTGGAGTGTGCGTGTGCATCTTGCGTTCATCTACGCCAAGCTTCACACTCACACCCAATTATAAGCACTATCCCATTTCTGCTACATTCTTTCTCCGAAAATGATCTACACTGTCAGAAACTTCCTAAAAGAGGCACAAAACTCATAACAGCTTGTAAACTCTTTCGGATAATCCTTTATGACGCCTATTCAGTCGTTTGCTGGAGAATGAATCCAACGTCAACCGATGCAGAATCATGTGAGCTATCTAATGATGATCGTATTGTCTCTCCGCAAACGATCTGCGGTCCTAGAAAATTGCTAAAACTTCCGAAAAAGCCATATAGAAATGAAAGCAAGAAACAGCAGACTTCAATCAATTGGAGTTCTTCGTGGTGCTTGGAATTCCTTTGAAGTCTCCTGAAATCCTCGGTAGTTGTGCAAAGGTCCACCATAAAATATTAAAAATGCTGCGGGTATGAATGTGGATGTGGGTGTGATTTTGGATGCATTGTTCATTAGAAACTTTCAATCACACTCACACCCACACTCACATGCATACCTTCATCATAAACTGAAAAATTTTCATGTATATTATATCAATCTTGGGAGTTAAATATGCGTCAATGGTCAATTAATACTGAAAATAATGATAAAATAGAGATCGTTTGTTTAGCTGAAGATTTTTTACCTATTTCAATATCACAACGATTAATACATTTTATGAGTTTATTGATTATTTAACCCTTTCGCGTCGGAGTTTTTTTTTAGTAAAAAATGTGTTCGTATATAGTGGAAATTTAGTTTTATTACAGTGTGTAAAAAGCTTGTACGTCTGGAAGGAAAAGTAGCTTTCTCAATCGCTGAAAATTCTAAGTGTTCTGTCTGCAACTAGCTCATCGAAGACATTATTTTTCATTCTCACACCTTTTGCAAACATATATTCTCTCTTGCAAATTCATATTGACAGAGTATGGACTACAAACACACGATAAGAGAGTAGTGAGCACGTGTCATTCTTTTGTCGTTTAAATCGTCTTCGTACAAACTTGTGAATCGAAACTTTTTTCAAACTCGATAGTGAGGAGAGGAATTGACGCAACTATTTTCAAAATGGGACAAACAATTTTCACTTTACCAGCAGCTAGGTGAGATGAACTATCTGTTCCATTCAACTCGAGTTCGCTATCTCATCAACTTTTGCTTGAATTCCAACAGAAACTCAACAACACATAGTAGCTCTGATGAATGGCAAATCATAGGATCTTCATCTATACCAAGTCATTCTGTACTAGCGAAACATGGGTACGCATCTGCGAGCAGTAGTTCACCTCTACCAATCGGTGCATCAACAAGTGAGTAAATTCGATTGGTGAATGCATGTCACGTCTTTTAAGTTAGCGTCTAGCACTAGGTAAAAGCGACTCAGTCTTCTCAATAAAAATATTATCATACGAATGTTGTCCGGACCCATTCACGGAAATTTTCAGACAGTTTCATCGATTTTAATCCTCAGCAATAACTATGAAAGACCTGTTAGATTGTTTTACCGATGAATATCTTTTATAAAAAAAATATTTAGAAGCACTTTTACAACAGTGAAAGATTCTTGTGAAGTACAGTTTTGAAGAAACGGGTGACTTCAAAGAATAGACTATGCAACAATTGAATGAAATTATTGTAAGGAGTTATGGCTATTGTGTTCAATTCTCTCTAACTAATTTGTTTGTAGAGATAACGAAAAGCGCTGTTATGAAAGTGTCTGGAAGACCCTACAGGACGAAATTTTGTCTACGTATGCTTGAGATTCAAGACGTTGTAGGGTTGAGCCGGAAATACTCTCCAAAAAGAGAATGACTGAAAAATCAATTTCTTAGCATTTAGATAGTTGCTTACAGCTATTCTATTTCGGTATGGATCACTGCCATAGTAAAAATATTGTTTTTGTTCAGCCAACGAACTGGAAACTTCTTCAAGTGCTGCAACATAGAACTTTCTTTTTCGACTTCAGAAGAAACTCTTCGGGTGAGTCTACTTTACATATAGTCAACGACAGCAAACTATACCAACGACTTGATGTGTATTTCTTGCACTAGCAAACTGTCCAACAAGTATATAGCCAGAATTCTTTTTCCAGAAAATTTGACTCGCATTCTGACGAATCTACATAATTTGGCACAAGGCTTTACCCACAGTGAACGCTTAGCAGATCGTTTGAGTGAATCAATACTCAAGACACTTGTGAAATTGTATGTGCTGAATAGAAATAACATGTTCACGGAACGTGAATTTCAATTATTCCGTGATTTTAATGATCGTTTGGATTCATCGGTCAAAACCTTTGTCAAACTTTATGAAAATTCGTCCATTATCAACCGGCACCTTTTCACACAAAAATTCAAAGAATGCCAAAAGATGCTACATACAATCATAGCTAATCGTCTATCACGCAATAGCCACGAACGTATCGATTTTATTTTTAATTTTTTATGCGATGGAGAATTTCTCAAGTATGTCTTCGACTCCAAATCAGCATTGAATCATGCTATTGCCAGAGAGATGATTGTCGACATGGGCTTGCTCATGCATCGAAGACTAATCTGATCTAATCTGCTTCGGTAATTTAACAAAAATATGCGCAATTGAGCATTTGATTAACTAAGTCATTGGAATCGTGTTGTACACCATCCACTGTAATTATCACTGATTTCATTCATTCATTGTGTAATAAATGCAAAAATTACTTTTGAACATCGTAGAAAAAAATCATACAGAATTAATAACGAATGATTTTTGTTTTACATGGGACACTTTAAAAGTTTTTTTTTCATCAATCCTTTGGATAAAAATTCAAAATCTGGTTTTAGTGTTGTTTTTCAAAGTATCATGATTAATGCACAACGTATTCGCTTATACAACGTCGATAGAAATTTGTTCTACAATACTTAGCATTGTATTATTGTTGTGGTCGAATATAATCTAATATAGTTGATATTTGAGTTTTGAAAAAAGAAATAAATCATATGAGATAATGCCTGTAGAGAATATCATATAGATTTGAAGATATTTTTCAGTGATGTTCTGCTCAGAGCTGCTGACAGATCACTTTTTTCTTTTGCTAGTCTAGCTCGGAATGTCTGTAGATCAAATCAAGACGATTGATGTTTTTTTAATTTCGTGAATACGTCTAATTGTACAATTCTACATTAGTATATCATTCTAGTTTCACTTGTCGACTTGATTTATTTGCACAAGAACAAGTTCGTGGACGAGATAGCAAATAGTAATCATAAAAAAATTTTCATACGACAAAAGGCTTCAATTTGTGCAATGTCTTTTGATCATATCAATTGTTTTACATTATCAAAAAAATGTTATCATAATAACTAAAACAATATAAGATAAAACATACAACGAAGATGTAAAAGAAGGGTGTGGGTATGGGTGTTGGTGCGATGGGTGTGGGTGGGTGTGGGCGCGTGGGTGCAGATGCCGGTGGGTGTGGGTGTTGATCTTTCCTTAACCCACACCCACACCCACACCCACCCACCTACACCCACAAACGACTTTAGCCTATCATAGTATGGAAATGTGCTGTGTGTATATTTTCGAAAAATGCATAGTTTGATCAATTCGCGATAAAAAAAAAAAGAATCCTTCAGATTCACAAACTATTCTAACTAGTTCCCATTCAATTAACTGGAAAGAGATTAAGAAAAAAAATCCGAAGAATAATCGGATGTTGATGGATTTACTCAGTTATTAGTGAAAGTGTAATCTATTCAATCAGTTTCAAGAAACAATAACTTTTCTCCTGTGATACAATGTATTTAATAGATGATGAGCAGAATCAAAGATAGTAGAACGACAAATGGATACATTTTATTTGTAATATAATTTATTTATGGTAATCAATTGATATCTAGAGACTGCTCTAAGTTACAGAAAAAACAAACATGAATATATGATTATGTCGGTTTACTTTAGCAATCAAATTTCGATATATTCAAATATCTATTATATTTAAAGACGTTTGTCTCGACAAAATTAACAAAAGACAGAATATGAGTACGCAAGATAATTTGATTGTTAATGGAACTGTTATATTTCATAGCTATCCTGACGCTTTTCTATGACATGATTGATAGTTCTTAGTTGTCTACTCTAAATAGAAGAATAATACAATTTTCTTATATTACTTTATGACATTAATTACCATCACTGTAGAACGATCGACAACTCCGTGGCAAAAAGTAGATACAAGCTGTTCTACACATTGATACCCATTATGTCCTTTGTCATCGCTTGTCTTTGGTCTCAAATGTGTACGCATTTTATTTTGACATTTTTGTGCTCGACGTCATACACATCAACACAACAAAACTTCTGTTGTCTCTTTTGATATTGTTATTCTTTTCATTGACTTCCTTATATCAAATGTTTTGTTATTACTAGAACTGTGTTGATACTTAGCTTTTCGAGCATGTTCTCTTTCCGTTCTCCTTTTGTTATACTTATTTATCCTTTACACTATGCAAGTTTTCTTCGTAAGGAAACAAAAGGCAGTTGAGAAATGTTGTGACTGATATATCGTTCTACTACGAATATGCCAGTGTTTATACGAGCTTTGAATCTATTCTAACATCATAAGCAGGTAAAAGTATCATAATGAAGTACATGAATATACATATAATTAGCTAGATTTTTGAGAACATTCTTGAAATACTACTCAGACGTTGGATAATTTTACATTGATATGCGATATATATCATCTACTCTTTCACTGTAGTTATCAACTTTCTTTGCTCACTTCATTTGTTAACTGCCTAATCTTCCAAAATTCTACAAAGACTTGTTCTGTTCCTAACTATCCTATATAATTAGGGGTGGTCATTTAGTGTTACTTTAAAAAATAATGATAAATGAATCCTTTATCTTTATTTTCTAAAGATAAATGGTCCTATATCTTTAGAAAATAAAGATAAAGGAATCATTTATTTTTATAAAATAAAGGAATAAATAATTGAGTTGATCTATTTTGACAGAAATAAAGTCTCGAACACGCAAAATAAATTGCAGGTTTTTCATTAATATTTAGTAAATTTTAGCTAGAAAAATAGAAATTGAATTAAAACTAATATCATATCTTTAATCCGCATTAAAAAAAATAAGCAAACCTATGAATGTTTCGAATACTTTTTAAATATTTCGAGTTTTATCGAAAAATTTGCC
>CAJNOP010000468.1:32432-55577 GCA_905250075.1 Rotaria sp. Silwood1
TTTTCTGATACCAGAGTCCTGAGGGATACCACGGCAAATTTTTCGATAAAACTCGAAATATTTAAAAAGTATTCGAACCATTCATAGGTTTGCTTATTTTTTTTATGCTGATTAAAGATATGATATTAGTTTTAATTCAATTTCTATTTTTCTAGCTAAAATTCACTAAATATTAATGAAAAATCTGCAATTTATTTTGCGTGTTCGAGACTTTATTTCCATCAAAACAGATCTGTTCAATTATAAAAATATTCTTCAAAGCGAGTTTCATAATTCTAGAACACTTTTAGTCCTATTTCATTCAAAAAACAATAACCCTTTATTCCTTTATTTAATAAAAATAAATGATTCCTTTATCTTTATTTTCTAAAGATAAATGATTGACAAAAAAAAAAAAGAGTATCATTTATTTTTTAAAGGTAAAGGGTCATCCCTATATATAATAGGATTCTTTTTCATTCTCTATAGAATCTTTCATCAGAATAGTTGATTAATCTTTTTGACAGAGTCATTCCTTGTATAAAACCGTATCTACATAATGCTTAAACTCCATATTCATAGGACATGCACTTATACAATCAGTTTCTTCAATAATATGGTATTTGGAAAATATATCTGCTTCGTAAGATTTTTTCACAGAATATCTTTCTATATTCTCATAAATCGAAGAGAGTATTTTTTTTAAGCAAAGAGTCGAAAAATATGTATTGATTTAAACTATGAAATAATTATTTGAACTTTAATTAATAGAATGATCAAAAAGTTCTGAGAACTATTAATATCCCTTCAATTAGCAGTACATTATATTTATTTGTCTATAGCAAATGTTAGAATACATCATAGCAATGTTCGATATATTAATACTTTTGAATAATTTTTTTGTATTCATCAATATGTGTCAAACTAATGGCTCGGTTATTGTTTAGTTATACTCGTCGATTCAGTATCGAAAATTTGGCAGATTTTATGAAACAGACACTATGATGATGTGATATAATGACGGACGTTGAAAGATAGATTAGATATCGCAGTATTAGGTAGAGATAAAAGAGAGAACCTAATCTGTAAAAGGAGAAAACATTTTACTTGTCGTAAGAAGATGATGGCATGTAAACAAACAATGTTTATCATTTTTTTTAATGATAACATGAGCATTATTTATTCATCAGGTGCATTCCATACGGTTTGTTAATACTATCTAATGATCACAACGATGTTCAAAAAGCATTAGTTGAGAGGTATAAATATAATGTACTGCTTATTGAAAGGATTTTACTAGTTGTCAGATCATCGAAAACCTAGCGATGTGCCGAGATATTGTAAATGAATATGATCTCTTACATTGAGAAGAGAGATTTAGTTATTCCATTTGATTATTAATAAAATAAAAAAAAACAAGACTTTGAAAGATATCAACTCATGAAAAAATCAAGTTCAAAAGCTCTTCAAGCAGTTTTTTTTAAAGGCTTGATATGAATGACAGATGCATTGTTCACGATATTTCGACTTTTGTTTTTGTTGAATAATTTAGATACTTCGCAATTATTAGATCGTTAAAACGGTCAGAAATACATTTGTGGTCAACTAATATAAAAATTTAAAATAATTTATGAAACTATGGGATTATTTTCATTAACCACCAACACAACAATAACTAACATACAATGGCATACATATCCAATTTTTGTGTTTCTATTATTACTATGTTTATTTACTATAGTAGGAAATTTATTAATAATATATCTTATTATTCGTGAATTTACATTACATACATCTAAATATTACTATATTGCATCATTGGCACTTGCTGATCTCTTAGTTGGTTTAATAGTGATGCCTTTTGCATTTATATTTACATTGACAAATGATGAATATTGGTTGTTTTCAAAACATTTGAGATTTCTATGTGATTTTTGGCATTCAATAGATATATTTGCATCAACAGCATCTATATTAGGACTGTGTACTGTTGGATTAGATCGATATGTAGCCATTACAAAACCAATGAAATATCCCAATTCATTTATATCAAAGAGATGGTATTATATGGTATCATTCATATGGATATGTTCAGCAGTGATATCATTTCCAGCAGTAATTCATCTTGGAACAAAACAAGTATCTTCTCGTACGTAAAAGAAAATGTTCATTTTCTTTTTACTTTCGTATCGAGATTGTTGCACATTCAACTCATTAATCTTCGAGTTAGAAATGTTACAAATTTAAACAAAAAATTCTCGACGATCTGTACAAATAAGTATTTATTCTGAAGTTCTGATTGAATACTGGTGCATTTTTATCGTTGAAATAAAATTTTCTTGCTTAACTCTGCACTAAAAGATATGAAAATAAGACCAGTAATACTTGCCACATAATAGACTATGAACTGAACGACTAGCCATGTAGACATCAAACGCGAGTAAGAACAAAAACATTGAAGAAGTACGTTCGTTCGCCCGCGTCTTGAATACGCTCTTGGATCCGTCTCAAACACTACTCGCATATAGAAGTATTTCAATTGAGAATGCTTTTATAATTGAATATTTAATAGAGTATTATTGATCCTTCAATAGATTCTATTGAATAGGGAAAAATTCCTGTATGAAAATCTTATGTTCTCTTCAAAACAAAAAAGTTATTTCTTCTTCATGTACTAAAAGTTAATTTTTGATTTTGTTATTTATTCGAGAAAATAATTGCCTCGACTACATAATCGTGGTCATAAGAACTCGCATAGATGAAGCACTTGACAAAAATCGCAACACTTTAGATGCTCATTGTATTCATGTATGATCTTCTGAATTATTGTTTTGATCTTGATCAAAATGGGACTTTTGTCTTTATCGAAAATTTCATAGAAGATATTTTGTTGCCTAAAACGAGTCACAGTTGATCTTTGATATTAAACGGATAAACACGTAGATGCAATTCTCTACGAAGAATTTTCATAATGTTCACAATGAGTCCAATACAAGTTTTATTGCCGAGCATGAATTTACGAGTAAAACAATATCGCATGATAGAAATGTGATTTGTTGATATAAACTAGGTTCTTTATATAACTTAATATCATTTTGAAATTCGATGAGAACGGTCTGATTTTCACCCTCTCCTTGAAAATGTGTTCTCTCATTTTTTTTTCATGATGAAAAGTGCTAGAAGCGTATGTTCAGTAGAGTGAACATCCCAAATAATGTGTTTTAGAATTGTGTTGAATTTTCCATGGTCAATTCTACGAGAACACGATGCTTTTATTTCGAAAATACTTCAGAAATGCGTTCGAACACGACAGATATTTCATTATGAACGTGTTTAGGTATCGAAAATTTTCACATTTTTACGTCATTACTATTTTTAATAATGAAATAGCTCATGTGTTATTTTTTTTTTGTATCTAATATCCTAATATGCTTAGTTTAAATCGCAGAAATCAATCGTGGATTGAAATCAGTCAAGAATCAGACTTCAGACTTGTATACTTATTCGGTTGGATCATTTTTCTTTTGTCAGCCATTTCTACAAGACATAAATTAAGAATTTAGTACTACCCCCCCCCCCCCCCCCCCCCCCCCCAATAATAGAAGAGGGTGTGGGTGTGGGTTAAGGAAAGATCAACACCCACACTCACCGACATCCGCACCCACGCGCCCACACCCACACCCTACCCACACCCACTCTCGAGATTATCTTTATTTCGTATTATTCCATTCAAGCTCTAATTTAATGATTAAATAATCTTAGTATAGACATTGGTTCTATCTTCGCCATATTCTAACAATCTTGTATGCATACTAATGTACTGAATAAGACACAAAATAAATATTTCTAAAAGTTAGAAAGTAGTTTGATCACGATTTTATATAACTTATACTACCGTTATGAAAAATCACAAAAGATTATCTTTCAAATGGATCGTATAAACTTTTATCTGCGCAAAAAAGGAGGCTAGCTTTTTTGCGAATTCTCATAAAAATATTCGAACTATTGAAAAGCAATGATTGTAGAAGTTTTCGCAACCTTTCCAGGGAATAGAAAAACGAAAAAAAAACCATACTTCATAATGAAAGGGATATAATCATGCATGTTTTGTATTTTCATCGTTTAAAATGAAAGTTTCACGAATTACATTTCATGATTTTGATTTCTAATCAAGATCATTATAATGAAAATGATTAGAAATCAAAATCCTGAAACGAGAATGGTAAAAGTTTTGATTTTAATCAATTAAAATAAGAAACATGCATGATTATATCATTTTCATCATGGAAAACGCCATTTTTTAAATTTTTTTTACCTGAGAGCCACCATTTGTTTTCATTTTTTTATTCTACGGGTATTAGATCTAAATGATTGCTACGACATGTAATGGGGAAGACTACGATCACTGTTAGTTCCTTCGAAAATATATGTGAGTTTTACAAAACTTAAAAGCATAATATTTAGAAGAGAAATTAGGAATTACAGATTATAAAATAAGATAGCCGTTGATATTAATTACTTCCTTTTTGTTTGTTGCTGTGGGAAGGGTGTGGGTGATGTTTTTCCAAGCATCTGATTACTATAATAAAATTGAGGAGCCGTAAGACTTGAACTTAAACTTGCATTTACTAAATTCTTCGAAAATAATTGTGAGTGTCGAAAAAATCGCGAAAATACGAGAGTCATAATACAAGACCTCCCTAAAAAAAATTTCCGCTTAAACATAATACAAGACCCTGGGTTTTTTATATGAGGGGGGGGGGGGGTTATAGGTTTTTATCGAGAGTATATTACTGTTATTCACTATCATGTCTGATTTAGGACAATCAATTGTATCAAACCATGAAACATCGAAAGAATGTGAATTTCCGAATAATCCGTATTATATATTATTCACCACTATCGTATCATTTTATTTACCATTAATCATTATGATTTATATCTATATTAAAGTGTATTTGGCAGCTAAAAAACAAGCTTCAGCACTTCGTTCAGGTTACAAACGTCAACGTATGATTAAAACAGAAAAATCATACATTCCAAAATTTCGTTTAAGACAAACTCTAATTGAGAAAGGATCAAGAATAAAAAAACAAGCGAAAATCTCTAATAAAAGTGTACATAATAAATCAAATGTGTTATTACAGAATCGTAGAGTGTCAATTGAATTAATAACACTTCGTATTCATTGTGGTTCATATCAACATCCAACCCTAGAATCAATCAATCAGAAACATGAACATGACAATACATTTGTAAATAAAATTCTAAAACAAAATATACAAGGAAAAAATTTCTGGAGACAAATTTCACAAGATCAAAAGGCTACTAAATTTATTGGTATTGTTATGGGTGCATTTATTGGTTGTTGGTTACCACTCTTTGTTTATCTTTTATTAAATGGTGTTTTTGGTTTGCGTTTGAAAGATGATCAAAATCATGAATTATTATTCAATATACTTACATGGCTAGGATATACAAATTCGGCATTGGATGTTCTTGTTTATGCTTTTACTTCTAAAGAACTGAAAACTATATTTTTAAATGTATTTTTTAAGTCATCACACTAGATATGCATGTAAATAAATTATCATTTGATGAATCTCTTTTCACTAATACTGTTTGATTATTCAGTTTTACAATCATTTTTCTTTTGAAAGATAATGATCGAAATGAAGTCTATTAAAAGTTTTAAAACAAATCATCAGAAAACGGTATTAATTATTTTAGTTCGAAGTAGATTAAGTGCATACGTTGGATAATTAGATATAACATTAGGTTATTACCCTGACTATTGTATTCTTTTAAGCCCATATTTTATTCATAAATGGTTGTGTAATCTATTAGCATAACTTCCAAGAGATGTAGTTTTTATTGAGACCTAACTGAAACATGACATTTTCAAAATGCAATAGCTATGTTAACAGTGTTTCTTACTAAGTTTACATCTATGTATAATCAATATATGAGTTCACAAGAATATATAGAGATTGAGAAAAAAATCGTTTGCAAAAAAAAAAGAAATTGAATATCGGTGGGTTAATCCATTATAGATGCAACTGTAAGTAGTCGAAGTACTTTTAGGTAACAACAACTATCAATCAGAACAAATCGTCGTCTTCTAAGGTAAAAACAATTCAATACATAGACTTTTTTGATCAATTGAGACAGCCATTTATATGACTAGATGAAAAATGAAGAGAATAAAATGAATAGAATTCCAATAAAAAAAAATTGCTCTAATGTCAAAATATTTGTTTCACATTTCGTATTCATTATTTTCATTATCAGATTTCTGCTAAATGGATCAGTTGAAATTGTCAAACAACAGAAATGCTCTTGATTGTTGAATTATTGAAGAAAATAAGAAGAGAAGACGATCTCTTGTAAGTAAATACAGAATCGAAGACTCATTATAAAGAAACAGCGCGCTATGAGTTACTCATCACTTTTTAAAATAGTTCTCATCAATATGTCTGTAACTGTATCAATGTGTTTATTAAATATCAAGTCCTAGTGTTAGATTGATGGTGATCCATGAGATTAAAAAAGTGGATGAGAACATTTTGATTGTATTTCGTTGTCAACTGAAGCAGAATTAAATCACAGTGCTGCTCCATCTAACGTTTCTATTGCTCTTTTTTCCTCTCGACTCTTTCCATTCGTTCGTTGTATGATCAAATTGTAGACGTACTTCAATAATAATGATTCTGAATGCTTCTCTTATTTTTCATCGCAAAAACACGCATTATGGTGTTTAATTCTTGTTGTTACACATTTATATTAATTTTATTCATCATCATCATTTCAATTGCAATAGCCGATATCAGTTCGGATGTGAAATATCTACGAAAACAGTACCAAGTTGGAAAAAATAAAGCCAATAAAATTATCATTCAATATCAAGGTAATCAGGCTCGTGATGGAGATTTGCTGAAAAAAGCTGATACTCAAATAACTCCTACTGTTCAAATCAACTTGAAAACTGATTCAAAAATGCCTTTTTTTACATTAGTAATTTATTTTATTTTTCTTATTTTCTATCATACCATATTTCTATTATCTTAGGTTATGATTGATCCTGATGCACCTCGACGAGGTAATGAAATAGCTGGTCCATGGCTACATTGGATTAAAGCTTCATTCAAAGGAAACAATGTCAATAGTGGCACAACTCTCGGTAGACATTTTTTTTGCTCTTCCCCTTTAATGTGTGACTACCCAAACATACAGATCTATCCAGTTTGAACATTTTTTGAACAAAAATAGCGACTTTTAGTCGATTTTTATGCATCTTTTTCTACTGTTTTCATTCGTTTTTCTATCCAATTTCGTCATATTTATGCAGAAAAGTGGTTAAAAAATTATCTCAACCAAAGAACATTCATTGTACATCAAAGAATTCTTTACATCAACATACAGATACAAATATTCCTCCATGAAAAATATTGTAGCATAATTAAATAGTTATCTACTTTCGGACGTATTTGATCAAAATATATAACAGACACATTTAGACAGGTGTTGAATTCGAAAACTATGTCCTATGAAAATCATTATGCCTCGATCTATTGAGGAACTCTCTATGAGCAATAAACCAGTTGATAAACATTTCATTTCTGAAATCGAAATGATTACCATGGATAAGTTTGACAAGCATCATCACAAAAGTATCTTATGCCACACTTGTGATGCTATTTCTGGCAATTTCATAACGATTAGCGATGATGCCAGGATTTTTGGTCAGAGAAGACTGAGCTCTTTCCTCAACTCTCCTGTTGTGCTGTTACTAATAATCATAGAAGACGTAAGCCTCTTAGTTAAGAGAAACAAAGTGGCCACATATTGACTTAATTGTTGCTAAGAATGGTTTCTTTTCTTTCTCAATCGTCTTGCTAGTATATACTAGCAAGACAATTGAGAAAGATAGATGAAAGAAAAGAGACCATTTTTAGCAACAATTAAGTCAATCTGTGGCCACTTTTTACGCGTGTTCGTGACCAACAAGCGAATTGTGAATATGGCTCATTCATAAGAATAGGCACACACATACTTCTTTTTAATGTGAGTTCATTTTTCTTCATTTAATATTCTACTTTTGAGGGAAGAAAGATAGTTTTTCTTTGTTATTGACCTGTCAATATGTACGGATAGAGAGATGAAGCGCCTTTTACATATCATATGCATTTTTTCTGCAGCTAGTTCGTAATAAAGATAGAGAGATATTCAAATAGTATTAAAGTGCACATTCTTTATTTTCAATAAGATGTTCATCCATAAAATAGAGAGAAAAATATTCACTATCATATATAAATTAGTTAGATGATATTAAATCTTAAAGTGTACATGAGTCGAAATCATTTTATTATCAACTGATTTGTTTTTGTTTTATATGACAGCTGATTATCAAGGTCCAGCACCACCGGATGGCACTGGGCCGCATCAATACATTATCTTATTGTACAAATCAGCCAATGGTGAAGTAGCTTCCGGCAGCGGAACCATTGGTGTAAGTGACTCGAACAAACGTAAACAATTTCAATTACGAAACTTTGAAAAGAACAATAATTTAAAGTTGGTGGCTGCTACTTCGTTCATTGTTAGAGCTAAAGAAACGAACAAAGATGGAAATCTTTGACTAAATTAAAAAAATAAAAATAACGTTTTCTTCAACTGCAAAGCTCTTCGATGTCAGCTTCTATTGCTTTTTCTTTAAAATAATAAAGATACTTATAGTTCTAGAACTGTAGACTTGTATTAGTAACATTGTTTGACGCAGTAAAACAAAATAGCAATTGATTTGTGATACTTCATCAATGAGATCATATCTAACACGTGGATGAGTTTAGATCACGATGACTTGTTCATCCTATGTTACACACTAATATCTGTCAATGAATGACTTTCATAGCCGTTCGTGATGTTTATTAAAGAAAATTGTTATACTGTTGTCATGGTTATTATAATCATTTTTATTCATGAACAGTAGAGCGTCGAATCGTACGGCTTACGGAGACTCAAATGAAATTGGAATACAAAATGGATGAATAACATCAAAAAAAACTATCACACAAAAGTTTTTCTTCATTCATAGCATAAGCAAGATTCGTGCGTGGCTACTTGACGATAATTCGAGTTCTTCCAATACAATAGAAGAGGTGGTAAGTTTTCAATAAATCAAATTTATCAGTGTTCGAAATATTGAATTCCCTATTTCTACATGTATCTTATCACGTATATTAGAATTGTTAGATCGCAAAAATGAATTTAACTTGTTTTCTCTCTACACTAATTCAGATATTCATGTCGGATCAAATACCTAAAATTTAACTAAGATGTCCGTTTAACTGCCATACTTGAGACAAGTTCGAAATCCATGTATACTAGCTTTTTCCATTTGTCGATGCCGTTGAAGAGAACGGATAGATCCACACTTACACCAAATTAATTGAATCATTTAATAATTTAATAAAAATAATCGTCACTTCTAATAGCATCCTAGATAAAACGGATTTCCTAATCTTCGTCGTTGAATACTACACTTTGATTAATTTGAATCCTTATGCGTAAGCACCTTTTTTTGTTATTCGCACACAGTCATTAATACCACTGTAGCCATAGTTACCAGATGGTCATCGATATCTTAGTTGCCATATGATAACTATGTTACAAATACACAGATTCTAGGTGAATTTCCGTTTCTAGATCCTATTCGTTCAGTCTAGGAAATATTCTGTATTTTTTGCATAAAGGATGTGCCCTACTAATTTTGCTATTTCATTATGTAAATTCATTTTCATTACGGTCAATTATATATTGTAAATAGAACGTTTCAATAGCTACAAAAGTTTATCTAAATTATTGATAAAATTTGGTATTACAATGAGACATAAAATAAATGTTATAAAGAAAAATACACAACAATAATTTAAATAATTCAATCAAAACGAAAAAATCCTTTCTAGATCGAAGTATTTCTTCCGTAGATGAATATATCAATAGCTCTATAGTTACATCAAATTTCAATTAAAAAAGTAACTATTAGTAAGAGCTTTTCTTGGTTTCTGATAAGAATATACTGTTCCAGCATGAATTTTATATATAATAAATTTGTTGTTTGTCTTCAGTTATAATGGAACATTTTCAAAATCAAAATATCTCTGTCTAATAGATTTTCCTAAGCTCTATCTATTGATTACCCCGTATGTTTGTTAGAAAAAATAATAAATGATAAAAATATTTCATTATAATTCATCTTTTTCATAGTTATCATCTCCTATATTGTATGTTTATGCGCACTACCACTGAACATATACAGCTTGACAAGAAAGTAAACTTGAACAATAATGTTAACAACAGTAAGTATGAGAGATAATTATATTAATAGAACCAAGACGTATAGTCAAAGATTTTTCTTTTGAGATTCTCGACAAGCGAAATGAATACCTTTTATTGCATGCAAAAAAATTGAGAGACATATAAGTACATCAACAAGAGATAATAGTGTATGAAAAATATTCAAGAACATAACTAACGACAATACAATACGTTTCTTTATGTGGATAAGTGTGGGTGTGAATATGGATGTACATGCGGAGAGTGCTTTTATGAAACGTATTCTCTTTGCTTGTGAATATGCTAATCTAAGTATGATTGTCTTTATCACTTTTTCATCGAACATCCTTTTACGTTATTTAATAGGTAAAGAATAGGGTGTGGGTGTGGGTAAGGGTGTGGGTGTGGGGTGTGGGTAAGGGTGTGGGTGTGTGGGTGTCGATGTGGGTGTGTGGGTGTGGGTGATTAAAGAAGAATAACCCACACCCACACCCACACACCCACACCCACCCACACCCAAACCCACACCCCACACCCACCCACACTCACACCCACACACCCATACCACACCCACACGGACACCTACACCCACACCCGCATCCTTTGTTGTTTTGAAGCTACATTGTCTCGACGAGGGGTTGGAAGAAAAAAGATAGTTTCATGTGAACATGATATTGAGTTTATTGCTGAAAATCTAGCTAAAATTATTGCTATAATACCAACAACTTCACTACCATTAGTAGATGCTGAATATTTGTAAATATAAGGTCAAACTGAAGACGTTAATACTGCTTGACGAGCTACACAACATGTAAGTTGACGATAAATACTATTAATGCTTTCTTATGGTTTTTTAAATGAAATGTTACAAAACAATCCTCATTTGGATTGAGATGCTATTAATGATGGTAGTTCGAAAAGTAGAAATCATACATCGAAGAATGATGATACTGTAACGATTATAGCACCAACACGAGTTCCATCTCTTAGCTCATCTCAATCGATTATATCATTCGCTTGCGATGCATCAAATATTAGTAATCCTGTGGCTGGTGTTTCATCATGTATGCAGAAGAATTTTGTAATTAAAATTTTGAGGAAGGAAAGGTAATTTTCCGATTTTTATGAATGCAATTGTACTGTGTGTGGGTGTAAGCATTGGATTATACTGGACAAGTGCGCTTTCCTTGAGAAAGTCTCCGTGACAAATTTCTTTCATATACACGATGGAGCATCCGCTAAAGAAACTTAAATAAATGAGGTTTCTGATCAGTTCTTCCACAATCCGTCACATTATTCATTATTGCCTATGAATATCTTGTCACTTTCTTAACTTATATTTATATCATAATATTTAACTATTAAAAATTGTATATTATGCGAAGTCTATAAGATTGAAATAAATGCGCTATATGTCTGTATTAGTCGTTAGTGCATACTGAGAATAACTATGAAATAAAGATGAAATTGTAATAGAAAGTCAGAGTGAAAGAAAAACAAATACTTTTTCAAAATTGAAATATTGCTTATCAATGAAAAGCATGCAATCAACAAATATGTGTATAACTTACAGTATTTCCTTGTTAAAGGTATTCAACGTTGATTATTTATTCAGTTTCAAAAACTAAACTCAGGACGAAGAGTGGAAGAGTGAATCTGGATGTAGCTTCTCTCACCATCCAAGTTTACACACGATGCATCTGCATACCGACATTCACAGAACCAAAATTCTCTATTGTTTGACACCTTTTGGATTTCAAGCAATCGAACTGCAGCAGATAAAAATTGAAAATGCGATGAGAAAAATAAAAAAAAGACTGAAAACGAATTTTTTTGTTAGACTACTAGAAGCAGTTAGGTTCTAGTCGTTATTCATAGACGTGCAAAACAAAATACTGAAACTTAGAATGTCGAGATTTCTTGATTTGGCTTTAAAGTAGAATAAATAAATAAAAAAACGAAATTCTGTTAGTGGACAGCTTGGTTGATGCTCTGACAGACTCTCAACTAAGATCTATATTTATTATGAAACTTCATACGACTGTGAGAAAACGGTCCCTCCTTGACTTTGACAATTTGATAATCTTCGTCTTGGGATATATCAATCGACTTGATAGCAAATGTGGCACTTCTTGCTATTAAGAACTCGCATTCCGATGAAAATTTAGATATCCATGAGACATCAGCTCCTATTAATGGCTCTATTCCTGAATCCGTGTTCAGATCAATCTCAAGTAAGGCGCCTTTGCCCCTGGAAAACGCTCGTGCAACATCTTCATCCCATGAAGTACTGATGAATGTTCCATATTTGAACACCGGTTCGTCATTTTCTGAATAAACTTTCGTTGTTCCGTAGTTGTTAAATGCGGATGGATCGATTTTGATTTCATTTAATCCATGATAGACTGTTGGTGGACGAGGCTTATTGTCATTTTCATCTAGAAACCAAATCGCGGAAGCCAAAAGACTTCCAAGCACCGGCCATTTGGGTTTCTCGATCTGCGATAGATTTATGTGTGCGAAATCCTGTTTGGAGTATCTCATTTCGTCCTGTCGCAAATCTACGTATACGTCAGTATCTGTATATAAAAGAACTGCCAACATTTGATCATGGAACAGCGGTGATCCCATTTTCCGGTGTCGTGGATGTCTCAACTTTTCTCGAGCTACATCATTCAAGGTTTTATATGGTCCACTTGTAAGAGTCATTACATGGGCATAGTTATTCTTTTCAAGTTCTTTAATGAGTTGTCCATCTTCTACTATTCCATTCCTGAAACCGGTTCCTTTTGGTAAATCAACTCCCCAATTTTGATAAGCAGTGATAAATTTTTTTGAGCCAAAATTTTCCTCAACAGTAGTGCCTCCCCTTCTACCTTGATGAAAATAAATTGAACAATGTCCAATATCATCTAAACGATATCCGTTTTGCAATAAGCGATTGAATGCTCGACATTCCCGACCATAACGACATTTCTGTTTTTCATGACGATATTCATCCATATGTTGTAAATTTTCTGTTGTAAATTTATACCCTTTCATTTCCAAATACCAACGGCATAACTGGTTATCATCACACATTCTGTATCTTTTCCGTGTGTCTTCGTTAACATATATTTTCCTTTGCAATGCTTGTGACGGTATAGTAGAAGACTTTTCAATATTCTTAGATGTTGATGAACAGGTTCCGTCTTGAAAGGTGCGAGATGCCATATTATTATTCGTAAGTTTTTTGTACTATTTTTCAATATGAGTAAAACTGAGTATTATATAATGTTATGCTGCTTGAACCACACTATTGTAACTGGAAGGTGTTCTTTAGAGTCTGAAACAAAATACTATTTAGCCGCAGTTTTCAAATTTTTAGTGCGTGGGTGTGGGTGTGAGTGTGGGGTGTTGGTGGGTGTAGGTGCGAGTGTGGGTGTGGGTGGCTGTAGGTGGGTGGGTGTGGTGGGTGCGGGTGTGGGGTATGGATATGGGTCTTCTTCTCATGCATATCCACACCCGCTCTTCAACCGATTGTTTGGATTGGCGATCAACAAACTACATTGGTGCTGACCTGACTATACTAAAAAAAACAATAAGTCACCAAAAAGTATTCGAGCGATGTTCTAATAGAAATTAAACGGTTATGAAGAACGTATCCATTACTACACATCTTGAGTGAAACACAAATATGATCTCATCATATAGCGAATGAACGATTGAAAGAGGGATCTGCTCAAAGCAAAGCGAAAATTAATAGAAATAATACAGAAATGAACAAAACTGAACCCTAGGAAACAAGCGAAAAGTATGCATGTCAACATGTATATAAAAGATTCAGTCACCAAAATAACATTATATGAACTTGAGGTATTTTCTGAAAGTGACGACGTAACAATATCAAGATTATTCAGAACTGAGATACCTGATTTACTGATATTCTAAAGCGGTGACGACTGATAGCATTTGAAAACACATTAAAAAATGATATCAGACAAAAACAATTCATAAAAATGTGTTTTTCTCTATTTCAGTGTCTCCATTGTCAAATTTATATTTGCATACGCTATTCTAATAAGTCAAATTTGTGTTGCACATTTTGCGAAATTCTCTTAAGACTCATTGCAAAATGTCAACAAAGCACATGGTTGGTTGGAAATATTGACTAATGCAAATAAGCGAAATTAAGTGTCTAATGAAAGGAGAGAACACATGAAATGAAATATTCTTCACTTTGATGAATTAACTATTTATTTGTCTCCCCTAAGCGAACTCAGTGGATAGAAAAAGAAAGAAAAATATTCCTCCGTCCTCATGAAAAATACAAGGTGTATTAACATCAACAAAGAAGGAAAACAGACTGTTGTATTTTTAACCGATTCTAATCAGTCAGCATGGTTCATTTATTGGCAAGGTAATTACAAAACATAATAAATTTTCCGTTGTACCACTGTTACACTTATTTTTTTCTTACATCAATGTTGGGCTTTCATACATCCAATCCTGCCTTTTTTTGCTTCGTTTTGATTACATACTCTTCGCAGTTTCCAATAGCTTTTCATATGGACAAGAAAATACCATAATTTCAATACCCCTGAGAAATGCTGATTGTCAAATAAATCAGCAACAGACCTTTAACATGACAAGGATGTTAAGTGCACAACAGTCACAGATTGTGGGTTTCACATTTCAACGCCGAAAGGACCGCACTGACAAGTTCTTTTTTGAGATTTTTAAGAGACGGTCCACGAGAAAATCGAACATTTTTCAATAGGGTCATACTCTCGAAAATGTTGATCCGTATATTTTATGATTGGAAATGAAAGAGCAAAGTGAGAAACCTATAAATCCAAAATTTTAGCTCATTCTAGTTTACCTCTAAAAAGGTATGAAATACATACTGTAGGCACCCTCAAGAGGTTTCGAAAAAAAGTTTTTCTTTTTCTTGCAAAATTTTTTGGTAAGTGAGTATTTGGTTATTTTCCCCACAGTACATTATCATAATCTTTTCGAGTAATATACCATTTGATAGAGCAAATTTCGCTCTACAAAACCGCATATGTCACTTTGTCCTCACCTTCCATTCTGTAGGTACACCATCCTCAAAATTAGATCGACCCTACTGCTTTTTTTGCATTTTTGTTTGTTCTCTTTTTCATTGCAAACTGTATTTCTCTGTTAATTCTAACGGACCCAGAGGTTTCTTTACGGATTTGGATAGAGCAAAGAAAGAGCTATCCAATGAGCATAAAGTGATTGAAATCAAAGTAGCAAGTAACCTTCATCTGAGCTACACACGATGTTCTACTGCCGCATTAATCATCGTTCTTTACAACATTTTTCTATATTTTACGTGCCCATGACGACTCTAAGTTATCTTTCAAGGAGGACTTTAACTTGGATTTATTTTTCAGCGTTAAAAAATGCATCAGACGGGCTAATCAAAACTTTAAAAGTCATTCATATGGAGAGACTAGCGGTCATTTTAGAATGTATCCAGTACAATAAAATACTTCCCATCACAGCCATTTTACCTAACCTACAAGTGAACTTGCTTAATTGAGATTGTGAGACATTACTCCATTCACAATATATAGCCAAGGAAAGAGTTTTAGGAATTTTCGCGCAAGCCATCTTCAAAAATATAGAGCTTTCAATATTTTATATTTTTTTTTTCGAGAACCCTAAAAATGCATACCCAAAAGTAAGAGACTTGTGCACTCAATATCTCACAAAATGACTGGACCGATTGAGCTGAAATATTTTGTGGAGATATAAATCACTGAATTGTACTGAAAATAGAATTTTCAAATTACAACTATAAAGGGTGTGTGGGTGTGGGTGGGGTGTGGGTGGGGTGTGGGTGTGGGTGGGGTGTGGGTGTGGGGTGGGTGTGGGGTGTGGGTGGGTGTGGGTGTGGGTGCGGGTGTGTGGGGTGTCGGTGTCGATGTGTGGGTGTGGGTGATTAAGGAGAATAACCCACACCCACACCCACCCACCCACACCTACACGCACACCCACCCCACACCCACCCACACCCACACCCACACCCACACCCACCCACACCTATACCTACACCCACATCCACGCACACCCACCCAACACCCACCCAAACCCACACCCTTTCATTATTTATGATTCATCCGATATTGGAAATAATTCATATTTTAGACAACTTTCGTCCCTCATAACTCATGATTGAAATAAGATCGAATTCTGAAATTTTCAGTAAAGTTAGGGTTTAGAGGAAGGTATCTCCATTCAAAATTTCAGTACTGCAGATCCTTCGCTTCGATCAATAGAATACTCATGGTGGGTGTGGGGCGTGGGTGGGTGTGGGTGTGGGTGGGGTGTGAGTGCGGGTGTGGGTGTGGGTGGGTGTGGGTGTGGGGTGTGGGTGTGGGTGTGGGTGTGGGTGGAGATGTGGGTGTGGGTGTGGGTGGGTGTGGGATGGGTGTGGGTGTGGGTTATTCTCCTTTAATCACCCACACCCACACATCGACACCGACACCCACACCCAACCCGCACCCACACCCACACTCCACACCCACACCCACCCACACCACACACCCCACACCCACTCCCACACCTACACTCGCACCCACACCCACACCTCCACCCACACCCACACCCACACGCACCTACACCCACACACTCACACTCACACCCACACCCACACCTCCACCCGCACCCACACTTCACACCCCACACCCACACCCACACCAACAGCCACCCCCACCCACAGCCACAGCCACACCCCGCACCCACCCCCAAAATGATACACACCCACACCCACTCACATCCACACCCCACACCCTTTTCTCCCTTATGGTACACACATGTGGTGGTTATGTTCGGGCCGAGCGTAGGGTTCTTGGGTAGGCGCTATCGATTGATGGGTATATGTGTGGGTCCACTCCTATTCCTTGATGGAGATATAGAAAGCGAGGCTCTTATTTGTGGGTTAAAATAGACCAATCAGATGTGAGGAGGCCTTTTTCCCCCTTTTGGGCGCCCGTGGGGTAGTCATGTCCGGGGAGATCCTAAGATTCTTTGCGATACGGTATCAATTGATGGGTATAAGTATGGGTCCCCTCCTATCCCTTCATGGAGATACAGCAGGGCGGGCTTTGATTAGTCCTTTAACAGGGGGGTCTTACAAGGTTTTATAGTACTGGCATATACAGCTGTCGCGTTGCCACGCGGGTCGTAACCAGCGACAGTTTACGGGCGATGTTTACGGTGGCTGTAGTGCGCCGTAATGCATTAGGTACGACCGTTGTAAATGGCGATGGGAAACGGTTGATGTAGACGATGCCTTACGTTGTTTTTCGACCAAAGTATACAGTCGCCGTATTGTCACAGTAGCAGTTTACGGTGGACTTGTACGATGAGTGTGCACGATTGACGTAATATACTGTAAAGCATTGTTTACTGCCGCCATAAACAGCTACCGTAAATAGTCGCCGTTATTCGCCGTATTTGGTTAGTGAACGGCCGTTTACGGCCGAGCGTGATTGACATGGGTCTGTTTATGACGTTTGAAATACTCTCTTTAGTCTTAGAAATTCCTTTAATAAAGTGTTCATTAAAGTCAAATAATGAAAATCAACCATACCAAGTGAATTGTACTGATGGTTTCTTTCGACTTGCTCGAGTGTTGTGCAAGTCAGACGAGTACGTTGTTTGTCAAGTCATTTTTTGTTCGTATTTTTTCATCATGGCAACATTTCGGTCTCCTTTTTTTGCTTTTTATTTTGAGTTCTTTTCATCTACACACTTTTTTTTGAGGGACCGCACATAGCAACAGTAAAACATGCAAGGTAAGCAGCACAAGATGGATGATTGTAAACAAGAAAAAAAGACACATATGCATAGAGAAATTCAGTTTATAGAAATTGTATACGCCAACATCATTTCTATACAATGTGCAATAGTTCACATCATTCAATAATGAACAATAACTAATAAAGATGCACTTAAGGAAAACCTATAAGAAAATCTGATTATAGGCAACAAGCAAACTACGATTATTTAAAAATTATTTTATATTTTATTTCATTCTTGGATAGATGAGACTAACATGGTTATAAACATCAGACAATTTTTCTATAAGTTGATAAGAAAAAGTGATAATTTTCAGTAGAGTTGCTAAGTTTCAACTTCAATTCATATTTTTCTTCAATGGAAGAAAAGAAACGATTGAATTTTAAGATAGTTCAAATTGAATATAAAATTTAAAATTAAGAGTTTGCTATTCTGACTTTCAATGACTATAATAAACATTTTGTCAAGAGTATATTTGTGGATATAGATGTTAGTCTTTTCTTCGTTTCCATGCTCTTTCTACCAATGTGTATCTTCTTCTACGTGCATTTAATCATATCTTTGGTTTCAATATCCTATTCCATTTGATACATCATTATTCACGTTGTTTATTGTTATCATTTTTCTCCGAATTATTTATCGTGAGGAAGCCCGATGAGAATGTATTTTCCGATCTTTATCTAAATCTCGTAGTGATAATTGAAAAATATTAGTTCCATGTCAAGTACGAATAAAATTAGGTATGAATGATAATGTTTTTCTTTATTAGCAATATTCATCAATAACTTAAACAACAGGTCTTCAATCAACAGTGCATATTTGTAAGCAATTACAAGAAGAACATCACTTCTAGATTACCTTCACATCTTTGGAATTCTAAAGTGAACTTTGATATAATAATATTATCTGCTTTTATAACAAAAGAATATTATCAATCGTGATTCAGTTTCAAATACGTGTCGCTTAAGATGTGAACCAACGAAGAGACTAAAAAAATAAGTGCAAAATGTACTTAAAAATCGAACACCAACTCAAACCATATCTGATCTCTTAAATTTAATTCTTTTTTCTCTGAGAGTGAAGTTGAAAAGTTCGAAGATCTTCCATATTTTAAAAGTTAACGATTTATGTATCGTTACGAAAGAAAAAAAAGGGATTCATCTTTATGCATCTCCGCTATAAAGCTTTTCCATTGGTTGTCATCCAAAAATTATTTTCGAATGTAGATCTTTGAATAAGAAAGCAGAGATATGAACATAGCGTTAAGAAAAATAAAGGATTACATTCATTTTGCTTATGTTCGGTTCGAATAACACAAACAGTATATAGCTGATCGATAGAAGAACAGTACCATTAGTAGAGAAAAAGAATTAAATCATTTTTTTATCTTGTTCGTTTACTGAATGAGCAACACAAAATTCATTATAATGTTTACTTCGATTGAAGCTTTTTTCGTTCTAAAATTAAAAAGAAATGATTTTTTTTCGAACACCCAGGTCGAAATAGCTATGTCGGATCCTGTCGGATAGGTTTCAAATCCGTTGAGATACGGCTAATCGGATTCGGTCAGTTACTTTTTGTCGGATTCCGATGCTATCCACTGATTTCCTTTGATATCCGCCAGTCGGATTCATCGAGCTCCGACTAGATTCATATATTCGGAACTGGTCAGATCCGATCTCAAGATCTGTTCGCTTCCGATGGAATTCCGGGGAATCTTATGTCAAGAAATCGCCGGATTTTGCGGTTTCAAATGACACCGGATTCCATGATAAAACCGATCAATCACTGGTATCGGAACTTGTCGGATTATATAAGAATGCACAATACCCAAGCCGATCTCACACCATCGGATCCGATGGAAATTAGTCGGAAGTTGTCGGATGTTGGAAAGTGTCGGATTTTCAGAGTTCCGACAAGATTCCGGCCACTTCCGACACTTTCCGACATCCGACAACTTCCTGTCGGAATCCGATACCAAGGATTCCGACGAATTGCCATCGGATTCGATAAAATTCGATAATTTTTCCGATAGGATCCGACGAGATCCGACTGTCGGATTGCTCGTTATGGGTATCCAGTATTATTTTCCACGTAGTCGGATTCATGAATTAGAATATATTCCGACAGATCAATCAGCTAATCATCTAATAAGATATTTCTCTTTCTACAAATTTCCAACAACAAAATCAAAAATCTGGAAATCCAATTTTGTCCAGATTTCATTCACCGTTTTGTTTTACAGATATCGATCTATATAAGGAACTATCTACTTTAATATTTCGAATGAATTTCCAAAGTGTTGCTCAGATTAATTTTATTTCAAATGATTTTTTTTCCTATTACAATTATGTTTTCCACGCAATCGGATTCTTGAATAAGATTATATTCTGACGGATCAATGAGCTAATCATTTAATTAGATATTCCTCTTTTTACAAATTTCGACAAGCAAAATCAAAAATCTGGAAATCCGATTTTGTCCAGATTTCATTCACCGTTTTGTTTTACAGATATCGATCTATATAAGGAACTCTCTACTTTAATATTTTGAATAAATTTCCAAAGTGTTGCTCAGATTAATTTTACTTCAAATGATTTATTTCCTTATACAATTATGTTTTCCACACAGCGGATTCATGAATTAGAATATATTCTGACAGATCAATCAACTAATTAATTAATTTATTAGATATTCGTATTTTTACAAAATTCCAACAACAAAATCAAAAATCTGGAAATCCGACTTTGTCCAGATTTCATTCACCGTTTTGTTTTACAGGTATCGATCTATATAAGGAACTCTCTACTTTCATATATCAAGTGAATTCTGCCATTTTGTATAACTAAGTTCTATATATTAGGAACAATCTTAGTACAAGCATTGTTCAATTTTAAGAAGGATCGTAGTATATACATTGTTAGATTCTAGGAATAATCCCAGTTGAAACAGTTGAAATCCTTTAGACTCTTGATGACATCCTGATACAATCTTTAGAAATTTTTATAACATTCCTGGTGAAATCTGTTCAAAATGTCGATTCAATCTTTGGAAAATCTTTAGAATTCTTGATGAAATCCTTAGGAAATCTTCAGAAATCTGGATGAAATTCGGGACAAGCATTTAGAAATCTTGATGAAATCCTTGGGAAACCTTCATAAATCTTGATGAAATCTTTGCGAAATCTTCAGAAATCTCGACGAAATCCTTGAGAAATCTTTATAAATCTTGATGAAATCCTTGGGAAATCTTCAGAAATCTGGATGAAATCCCTGGGAAATCTTCAGAAATCTCGACGAAATCCTTGAGAAATCTTTAGAAATCTTGAGGAAATTTGGATGAAATTGTCAGAAATCTCTAGTAAATCTTTAGAAATTTTGAGAATGCTAGAATGAAATCTGTGTGAAATGTTGATTGAATCCTTGTGCAATCGAAACAGATTCAGCCAACTTCTGATGAAATCCGACTGTATTCTGTCGGAGCCTTACGCTATCAGGCGTTTCTCTGTGAAAGGATCCTGGTGGTTACGGCATTATCTGACAAACAGTTCCGACAGGATCCGATCGGATCCTTTCCGACGTAATCCGGTCCGGAATCCGTTAGTTAGGAATCCTGTGAAATACGGTTGGGTTCCGATCGGATTTAGTTGGGAACCCGACGAATTCCGGTGTGATCCGACATTGGATCCGATAGTTTCCGGTAGGGTCTACAGGTCGGATTGAATCACCTGGGCAATATCAATAAAAGGGTGCGGGTGTGGGTGTGGGTGGGTGTGGGCGTGGGTGTTGGTGTGGGTGTGGGTGTGAGTGTGGGTGGGTGTGGGTGTGGGTGTGGGTGTGTAAGTGTGGGATTGGGATTGGGGAAGTGAAGCGAATTCTCGAACTAACACCCTGTTAGCTCGCTTCGACGAGCTTAACTTTGTTTATTTATTTCATATGTTAAATCTCTTCAAAATGTCCTTAAAATCACTAGGTATATATACATCTATAGAGAGGAGAAGAAGAACAAGAGAGAAAGGAGGAGAAACAACAATAACAATAACAATACAGTAGAAAGAAGAAGGGAGAGAGAAAGAGATAGAGAATCGAGGGTAGGCAGAATGTGAGTCATCGTTAACACACCCACACCCCACACCCCACACCCCACACCCCACACCCACACACCTCACACCCCACCTACACCCACCCACACCCACACACCTCGCCTACACCCACCCACACCCACACCCATATCGTCACTATAAAGACATAATTTTAAAAGAATAATAACATATTGTGAGAGCGTGTGAAATTTTCTAGCCTTCTGTATATTTTTATTTTTATTTGTGAATTTCCAAAAAAAATTGAGTACATTGAAGACGCCCTCATGTCCAGGTTCCCACAAACTTGATTTTCTCACTGTCATCAAAATAAGTTTTTCATCATTATAGAATTACCTTTTTAAAAAACTAAATATAGTCTTTAAGTGCTTGAAATTTTCTATCTTTCTATATATTTGTTTACTGTCTTCTACTTATCTATTATCAAAATAATTTAAGAACAATGAAGTTATCTCAACTGACAATTTCAGAAATCGTGTGTGTAATATATTTTTAAGAATTTTTTACAAAAGTAATTATGTCTTCTGGTAGAAATTCAAATTCTCCATCATCTTATCTATAAAAGTAGCGAAAAAATATGAATTTTTGATCGAAATTGTCTGTTTGGATGGCTTCATTATTCTTAAATTATTTTGATAATAGATAACTATACGACAATAAACCAATATATAGAATGATAGAAAATTTCACACGCTCTCAGAATATGATATTATTCTTTTTTTTAAAATTATGTTTTTATAGTGACGATATACCTTAAATATCATGTCCAGATTTTGCTTTCCAGACGTATATATGTTGCAGCTTTCAATATTTTGTTCGAAAACTTTTCGACCATATGTTATAAATGAAAAATCGAGGACATTTATTAAAAAAGAAAAGTGACTATTTTGTTGGATTAAACAAAAATAGAACAAGGACGA